>JASDQU010274656.1:0-15114 GCA_032191745.1 Picea mariana
TTGAGCTTCAACTAACATCTCCTTTTGATTGCAACAACTGTTCATCTTAAGTTTCCATGTATAATAGTTATGGGGAGTTAGAATCCCAACAATCCTTAATTCACAATTTACAATAAAGAGTACAATAAAACACTAGATTTAGGTTTATTATCTCAAACGGAAATGGAAACCTAGGCTCTAAACAAAGGGCTCTAAACGTTTACAACAAATATTTATATTTCACACATAGTATTACTTGGATAGGGGCAATGATATTTAAATGTTGTCAGGTTCAAAACAAAAAAACGTAGGCACATGTACCACTATCTCTTCAGCGAACAAACAAAGGAATAATACCGCTATCTCTTCAGCTAACAAACAAAGGTTGAACAAAGCGCTGGATTTGGAGTGGAAGGACTGATCCAATGATTTCTGTAATGCTAAAAAAAATCGAATGGGAATAAACTCTCGATTCCAGTGAGGGATGGTCAATGCTCGGAGGACCGATCTTTGGTTGGAGAAAAATGGATCAGTATATCCCAGATAACAATATATTAAATAATTTCAAGTATCTTCAAATAAAAAAAAATTGAAGGCAGGTCTACAATCTAGACTCCCATGACCAATTACAACGTTATCGTTGTAAGAAAATGACAGATTGAAACATAATATGTTATCATATTTAAATGACATAATATTTCCTTGCACCAATCAATGTGAAATGAAATTTTTGAAAGGAGGTCATCTTCCTTGTAGCCTCAATCCCCTTGATTTTGAGGTTTCCTCACAATTTCGTGAGGTCGTTGAGCATAGAGGCCCGTCGCACGAGTCGGACAGATGAGCGCTTTGATAGATGAGACGAAAAGATGAGCGCTTTGCTGGATGAGTTGGACAGATGAGATGGACACTTTTGTTGCGCCCGATCTCGGTTAGATAAACACCATCAACCTCGTCCTTCCATGCCCCTCGACGGATCCACTCGAGGGCTTTTGCAACCTCAATTCCACCGCTTGCGTTGCATGCATGCAGTTGACTGCTAGAGACGAACGATAGATCATTTCACTCGTATTCCATTGGGCGATGTGTTCGATCTGCTGTCGTCGAACGAAGCAAGGCGATCATAAATTGTGGGAGCGACTCGATGTAGTAATATTGTGTGCCTGCACAGGACAGGACTCTTGGATCTCGGATGGACCAAAAAAAAACGGTCAGCTAATTTGCAACGGGGTGTCTCCTGTCGATCTGGGATGAGGCACCTTTGCTACCAATAGACGAAAAAATTAGGCTATCATCACATATGAGATGGCGGAGATGGATTAAAATAAAAAGGGTGCTGGATTGAACATATAAATTTCCCTGAACGAAGATGACAAGTTTAGGAGAGAGCGACTGGTTGGAAAAAGAACCAGCGCTTTACAAACCCTAACAAGCGACAAATTAAACAGTGTAACAACTCTCAGAATAATATTAGAAGAGGTTTCTAGAATCAAGCTTTGATATCATGTAGACATTGAGAAAAACAATATTACAGGCACAACAAGACAACTGAAAAGACCAACAATCTTCTACAAAGAAGAGAATGATATATTAGATCTACTTGCTTGATTACAATGAAATGCTCTTTTATTTATTAGGCCGAGAGGAGACAACATTAATGAAGGTAGATAGATAACTCACTCATTGAAATAATAAGACAAGGATTTGGTTGGGAAATTAATCCATTAAAGTGATAAGTCAAATAAGCACATAGTGCGAGTCCACAAATATCCAAGAAAGATGGCATGTCCTATCTGTCCTAAGTAAACTTATACATCAACACTTAAAACTGTCACATTGGTCACATTAATGGTCAAGAACATAGCTTCTTAAGAAATTGGCAATAGAGGCGATATACAAAGAGCACTTAACGTTGATATCAATGCTGGAAGTTTACCTTGGATATTTCTAACACTGTTCATTGCATGGATTCGTTAAAGTGGATGATTTGAACACTCTATGAAATGGAGACAAATCGATTCCAGATCTAGATAGGAATGGGCAACATAGAATACTCAAATACACACCAGAATACATGCATTGCCCTGAAACATTTTGGGTTCACTTGAACCTCCGAATACAGAGGTAGTCGCTTTCTAACAATCAAGAATCCTTTTTGAGTTACTACAACAAGAGTTTTTCTTGTGTCTATAAAAGCATTCAGAGAGAGAAAGAACTTACTTAAAATGAAGAGAACCAACAAGGGTCTGATAATATTTACAACAAGTGTATTGGATTATCATAGTCTAAAGAAGCTCTCACAAGTTGCTCAAATCTTTTATATGCATTTGATTAGTCGACTAGAATGGATCTGCCTGCGATGAGAGAATGGTAGAAATACAAATTAGAACATTTCATAATGTACTGGAGGCCTGCTCCCAGAAAGAAACTATAGAGGAAGTTGTGTTTACCTACTTTGTTTATGCAATGACATGGAGAGAGAAACAAATTAGGTCCGCTGTTTACCTACTTTGTTTATGCAATGATATGGAGAAAGAAACAAATTAGGTCCGCTGATGACGATATTATTGACGAAAAATATTGAAGAAAATGCCAATTTTACCGGAATTGGCACATAGATAAGAACAAAACTTTCCAACAATTGTTATTTTCAGATATATTTTATTAAATGGAGAAAAATGGAAACGGTTCAAGACAATTCATTACAGCCAGTTGGAACTAAATCAACCCTAATTGATAAAACTTGTTATCAAAATATACAAAAGAAGAATCAAATAACTAATTCAAAAGAGGAAAAAATTAGAGGGAGGTATGGTAAGAGCTATGTGAGGTTTGTCTTTCATTTTCATCATTCACTTTCCATTCATTTTCAGCTAGGGATTTGATGAAATTTGATGAATCTATTGATAGAAGGAATGTCTTCCACACTGGTTTGATTTTTTCTTGTGTCCATGACTAAAATGGCTTTCTTAATAAGTTTGTTGTTTCCTATATGCATATTTTCACCCTCTGTTTCACTACCATTGCTCTATTCAATGTCTCACTCAACTTCTTCTTTTTCTTTATGTTATTTGCTATTTAATGTATATGTAATATTCCATATTGAATAATTAAAAATAAATATATTGATCCAAGTCCACTTAGGTGCTTAAAAGTGTCAAAAAAATCTAAGAAAATGTATAAGGTTATGTCTAAATAAAAGATCAATTTTTTTTCACTCTAAACAATTTTTTTTGTTTTGATTCTATTCTTTTATTTCTCCTTTTATTAAAAATACACTAAAACAAAATTAAGTAGTTTTGTTTTTTTTTCAAAATAATAACAATGGTACATAATTTCTTTTTTTATTTGTTGTTATTAGTTTAACCTTTTTTTTTTTTTTTAAAGAACTTTAACATTTAAAAAGAAAAAATACAAAAGATCTATTTCATTTTACTATAACATATATACAATTTATGTACATAATTACTTCTTTTTACTTTTTGTTATTAGTTTAACTTTTTTTTTTACCAATTTTAACATTTAAAAAGAAAAATACAAAAAGATTTATTTCATTTTACTATAGCATATATATGTAATTTAAGTAGTTTCTTTTTACTAATTTTAAACATTCTTTCTTTTGCACATTACTTCAACATTTAAAAATAAATAAAAATAAAAAAATGCATTTCAATATTATCATACTTTAGGACATTTTCCTAGGATCACTAACTATAAAAAAATATAAAAAATTTTGAATTCATAAAACAATATAAAAATTTAATAATTGCAAAAATTATACAATAAAGATTTTAATTCTTTGTGTTTTCTTGTAAATATTTAACTAATTTAATTTAGTTAGTTTATATTTATTCTTAAGTCTTTCACTTGCATTATTTACATTAATTTTTCTTAATTCATATTTCACTTACAAAATAAAAAATAAAAAATCTTATAAATTGCAAAACACAATAAAAATAAAATATTTACAAAAACGTAAATAAAAGATTCATCCTTAGAATCTTAGCTATAGGATCTAATGTTATTTATTTATGAGGATTAAAACCTATGGCAACATTCCCACCTCTCCCTGCATAATGTCACAAGAGGTCGAGATGTTGGTATTAGAACCCTATAGTTCTAACATCAACATATTTTGGTGAACATACTGGGGATGAACCGTTCAATGGTTTCTCACCAGTTTTTTATTTAATGCTCAGCTCTCTTTCAAGTAGCAGTACATTATATCAAAATACTTGATCATGCATAGACCATATTTTGATTTGATTACCAGTCTCGGCATGGTTGGATGTGTTCTAAAAAAAGGATCACAGAGAAATAAAATAAAGCAAATGCAGAAATAAAACAAATAAGTTACATGATACAATAGAGACACAGANGTCCTTCCTTTTCATTATTCAACAAAATGAAGGGATACAACCTACACCATGCTCGTTGTAACTTCCTCTTCTTTATCTCACACACTCCTCTCTCAGAATACAATATTCACACACATCCACAACCACAATACAATTCCTTCATAAAAGAGGGTTGTCTTCTAGGGACAAAATCCCTAAAACAACTTCTACCTTCAGATCTGCGACGTTATAATCAACGGTCCAGATTTACTATGAAATTTCAATATTTTACAAGCAAATCCCCCCCACACACCCTGTTAGGGAATGGGGTACAAGCACATATGAAACAAAGCTCTGAATGAGGAAGATAATCAGGCTCCACAACCAACAAGATGTCCTCTTTTTGAAGGTTACCCTTGGGAATATTCTCGCGATCATGTCAACAAGTTCATCCAGTTTTGTTAATATGTTGGGTTCCAAGATGTTTATACTTCTTCTGACATATTTCGTTTTACTTTTCATGGCCAAGAAATATATTGGTATAGATACATATCATCTAATCCTAATTTAGTGGAAAAGACGATTTTTACAAAGTTCATTAATGACTTTCCTTATCCTCCCATCTCCCCACACTTTGAAATTTTGCCTAACATTCTTCCTTCCCCTCCTCAATGTGATGTTTGCAGTGGTCCTCAGGTGCAATTGACTTGTATATTTTTCTTAGAATCCAAGCATGCTTACCAAGAAAACCCTTACCTATTCTTGAATAGTCAAGAAAATAATTTTGCATCTCACAATATTTTATTAAAAATTTAGGGGCTTGTAATGAGTCTTTCTCTTATGAATATGCTCATGTTATCCCTAATCACATTATCCCTGATCATGAAACCTTATCTGATTCCTTCCCATTTGATGAAAATCTTTTTTAAATTCATTTTGTGCAAGATCATGTTTTATCCGACGAAACATTATTTGAAGATAAGTCTTGTGATGAAAATAATCTTCACTTACAAGGTATTTCTGATCATATCCCACCTTGCAATGACTATTCCGAAGAAATTGAGAAAGAGGATTTAGGGGATGATGTATCTTCATGTGATTTTTTTTTGAGAACATGGTAGAATATATTTTTGCTAACACCTCGCAACCCAAAAAAAATGCTTGGACAAAAAAATATATCAATGAACAAGTCCCATATGAGCACCTATCCCTTGATAATGAACATTGTAATGACCCCATCATTACGACTACAAGTGAAACAAAAAGTGCAATCTTTTTTTTCTTTTTAACAGAATGACAACAACGATTACAACTAGACAACACACGTGACGAAGAGAACTATGCCCCCCAAATAGGCAACATACAACTATGACTACACGCACTGGAACAAGAGCAGTTGGGCGAAACATGCACAAAACAACAAGGAGAAAACACTACCCGCCCGACGCAAACATGACCATGCCTACAAGCTAAGGGACAACATCCCCATCTCGACACAATGGCCTCGACGACCATTTAACTAGAACCTTGATGGCGTGCAACCAACACATGATGGCGTTCCACCCAAGCATCGATAGAAAACTTACAACGATCAACAACACTCACGTGAAAGGCATAGACTCCGACCAAGTTATCATTCGCCTCTATCCAATAGGGAACACCATGATCCCCTCATCAAGACTCATGCTGTCCCTAGGTGATAGGTGCAAAGATAACCCTGGTGCTACCTAACCTATCTGGACCAAGGACTCCAGATGAATCCAACTCGCTGGGATATTCGATGTGTAAGATTGGGCATGCTGCCCCAAATCTTGGAGCACAGACGTGCAATGTTTCATAAAGTCATTGAGTGTTATTAATGGAATTTTGCTAAGTTTTACGTAAGAGAAATGCATTCAGAAAGTGGGTAAAATCGCAGACCAAGTAAATCAGTAACAAAGTGCAGTCCTAAAAAGGGAAAAATCACCATGTAAACAAGAAATGAATCACAATCTTGAAAAGGGAAAATCTCCATGTAATAAGAAATGAATTGCAGTAAAAAACGACCAAATTCGCTAGGTAAACAAGAAACGATTGATGTCTTAAAAAATGGAAAAATCGCTAGAGCATTATATCCAGCAATGAAAACACATTCAATATATAAAAACACAGAGAAATATATACAGCAATGAAAAGGCATTCAATATATGAAATCACAGAGAAATATATCCATCAATGAAAATGAATTCAATATATAAAAACGCAGAGCAATATATCTAGTAATGAAACACATTCAATATATAAAATCGCAGAGCAATATATCCAACAATGATAACGCATTCAATATATAAAATCCCAGAGCAATATATCCAACAATTAAAACACATTCAATATATGAAATCGCTGAGCAATATACCTAGCAATGATAACGCATTCAATATATAAAATCACAGAGAAATATATCCAACAATGAAAACTCATTCAATAAATAAAAACACACAGTTAAAACTCGTAGTTGAGGGTGTTGAAATGCAAAGAATACTAAGCACAGTTTTTGTATGCTAAGAACAATTAAGACGCAGAGGTGATATAACATGCAGATACCAAAGCAAGGTAGAGATCAAACACAGATATAAGAAGGGGTAAACATATGGGAAACACATCCTTGGCTCATCATCCATGCACAGAAAAGCACGGCATTAGAATCTATAGGTCTCTGTGCACCGAAGTGATGACCGTCGATTCGACTCCTCACCGACTGCTCAGGCGTGGACTGATGAACTAGGAGTGAGGACGAAAAGAACAACTCTTCACAACAATCAATTCTTCCCCCTTATCCCCCAAATCCGCAAAGGGGCCACACACACTAAACCAGAGAACAAATAGCTCCCATATCGCCTCGTAAGACCAAGCTACCACTCCTCACTGAGCTGGGTATCCCAACTCCCACAAGCTAAGTCAGTCAAGTCTAAAATTTTGTAGCGTAACATTGCGCATAATAGAAGATATCCATCATCCTCCTCCTCACTCCTTTATATAGAGATTCTAAGTTATCTCTTCCCCAATTTCCCATTTAATTTATCGTTCAATAATTTAATTCAAAAAAATCCTCCCCGTACATGTGTCACCCATCCCCTTCATTGCACCATAAATTAATTTCATTAATTAATTAATTACTTCTATTTTCATCACCCACATAAAAGAATTCCTAGAATCGCTCCTAGGTGTCCCCATATTCCCTTACACATTTTAATGACTTACCCTCATACTAATTTACTAGTTGAGTTCAATTTAGAAAGTTCTTAAATGCAAGATACCTTACTAACTTAGTCATTATGCTTTTTCCTTATGTTTCCCTTTCTCTTTATGTTTCCCTTTCTTGGTAAAACTCAAATTGGCAAGTGCAGAAAATTAACTTTTTCCCCTTTTTTTCCAATTAATAAATTTTTAATTAGCATATGTAACAAAACAATTATTTCCCATTTTTCCCCTTTTTTAAATTTTATCCCGCAAAATATTTTTATAAATTAATTGAATCGCTTACCCCTTTCTCGTCACATGATTAATGATGATATTTATTATTATTTATTTATTCTTATTCTTATTTTTATATAAATATAAATTTTTTATCACAAGTATCACTTAGACCTAGATTTTATTTTCCTAGGCTGGGCGACATTTTATTAGGGAAAAAGTTCTAAATCTTTTTTTTCACATTATTCGTTTTAAGGCGATCTAGTTTTATTCTCTTATTAGTTAACAATGCGATGTGCCCTTTAGGATGCACTAGGTGTGCCAAGGCTGCCACTTGCCTCATTCTATTTCCCTTGCGTGACGTGCCCTTTAGGACGCACCACGTGCTCCAAGGGTGCCACTCGCCTCTTGACTAGCTTGGTAGACATAAAAAACCCCTGGAGGCAATAATCTGTGAGGTGATATTGTGGGAGACTAAGGGCCTTTAAGGAATAAGGCCCTTGCCTTATTGCATGCCCCTTAGAATCATCGTGAGCGACTGTCCCAGTCAACCCTTGCAGCATCGTGGGTCTTCTCGAACTAGGTAACCGTTAACCTGCAGTTCGAGCCATGATAGGAGTGCTAGTAGGTTGTGGCAGGGTTGCTATCCACACCTCTCCCTCAACGTCTCTAGTTATCGTGCATGACCCCTCTACTCCACATGTGAATCTGGTCGACAAGCTATCATCAGCCTGCATCATCAGTGAATCATGTCAGAAATAATATTCATAATCATATCATCTAATCAGATGAAAAAATGTCATATATACAACAATCAAACCCAAATAGTCCACTCCTCGAATCGATTCGGAGTCCAAGGGGTTTCATCCATGCCTCTTCATCCTCGAGGTCCAAAATCCTACACACTCAGGAAAACTAAGTCAATAGCACCTGTCTAAGTCAATACAACAAAATAAAATATAATCACATCCATAATACCTCATAATCATAATCAACGACCAATAGTATAATAATCCAGATCACTTGCAAGAAAGTGTCCTCAAAGAATAAGTTCGCTTAGTGTGCACAAGAGCGGGATGTTACATACACCCCCTCTTGGTCTAAACTTCGTCCTGAAGTTTCACAATAAATAAGTGCCGAAATAATGTGTATCACAGTATCATAAGTCTATCTATCAAACAAAAATGGAAACTGTTGGTGCATATCATATGCGTCCTCCTAGGTCACCAAGTGCAGACTATAGTTGTTCCACTAGTTGTCCCACTAGACCTTGACCTGATCTATTGTTCTACGTTGTAGCTATCGAATGTGATGATCCAGGATGCGGATCGACCCATCCATGAGCGCCCCCTCGTCTGATACCTGCAAGGAACTCATGTAAATAACATGTGTAGGATCATTAATATAATGTCTCAAAACATATATGTGAAAAACATCGTGCATACACCTCAAAGAATCAGGCAAGGCTAGCCGATAGGCCACGGGCCCATTCCTCTCCACAATCTTGAAAGGTCCCATGAACCTAGGAGAGAGTTTAGATCCATTTCCAAACTTGATCGAACTCTTATGCAGTTTTACCCACAAGAAGACTCGATTGCCAACTTCATAACTACAGTTGACACAGTGTGCATCAGCGTAACTCTTCTGTCGATCCTGTGCTTCTTTGATCCTTTGCCTTATTGTTTTAATTTTCTCTTCCATTTCTTGGATCGCTTCTAGTCCCATCAGGACCCTATCCTCAAGTCGATCCCAACTCAAAGGCATCTGACACGGTTGCCTGTAAAGAAACATGAAAGGCACCATGTTAATGGTGCTTTGGTAACTGTTGTTATAAGTGAATTCCACCAGTGGAAAGAATTCTTCCCAACGCTTTTGTTGGTCCATCACATACATGCACAACATGTCCTCCAAGGTTTGGTTCATTTTTTCGGTCCTCCTGTCAGTCTCTGGGTGATACGTAGTACTAAAGTTAAGTTGGGTTCACAAGGCCTCTTGGAAACTAGTCCAAAATTATCCAGTAAAAACCGATCCTTTATTAGATATAATCCTCTTAGGCATGCCATACATCCTCACAATCTCATTAACGAAAACTCTAGCTATGTCAGGTTCTTGATATGTCGTACGCACATGAATAAAATGAGCACTGTTCATCAGAGTGTCAACTACCACGAAAATCGAGTCGTGTCTCCTTACCGTCAGTGGAAATCCAACAATGAAATCCATCGATATAACCTCCCATTTCAATTCTGGAATAGCGTGTGGATGTAGAAATATTGCTGGATGTCTATGTTCAGCCTTGACTTGATGACATTCTAGACATCTGGCCACATAGTTGACTATGTCTACCTTCATTCCCTTCCAGAAGAATAAGGGTTTAAGGTCCGCCCTCATCTTCGTGACTCTTGGGTGGGCCATGTACACTGCTCTGTGAGCCTCGTTTAGTATCAAACTCCTCAACTCGTTGTTCGGTGGTACGTAAATCCAATTTTTAAACCTCAACAATCTATCGTTGTCAAACATAAATCCTTCAAATCTTGGTACCATCATTGTGTTTTGTCAATAAAATGCTTGACCTCTTTGTACCAATCATCGACACACTGTAAAGTTAAAATCTTTTCACGTAGATTCATCTAAAGAGGCAACACCAAAAATATGCGTGGTCTTCGACTCAATGCATCTGCCACTTGGTTCACTATTCCTTTTATGTAAGAAATCTTGAAATCGTACTTGCTAGGCAATTCCGACAAACGTCGTTGTCGCGCGTTCGGGTCACTTTGTGTAAAGATGTGTTGTAGTCCACAATGCTCCATCTTTGGTTTAAATTTTCATCCAACAAGGTAGTGTCTCCAAAACCTTCAAGGAATAAGCAATGGCTAACAACTCCAAATCATGCATTGCATAATTCTCCTCATTCCTTCTTAGTTTCCTTGAGATATAAGCGATCACTCGACTGTCTTGCATCAAGACTCTGCCTAAGCCTTCCTTGGATGTATCAGTGCATACCAAGAAGTCCGCATCCATGTTAGGGACCTTTAGTATCGGTGCTATTGTCAACACCTCTTTGAGCCTCTGAAATGCTTTCATGCATTTCTTGGTCCAAACAAACTTCTTGTTCTTCTTCTGCAACTCCGTGATCAGATTTTCTATCTTCGAAAATCCCTTGACGAATCGTCGATAGTGTCCTGCTAAACCCATGAAGCTACGCACTTCCAAGACATTTGTCAGCACAGGCCATTTCATAATATCCTCAACCTTTGCTGGATCCACGACGATACCTTCGCTGAAGATGACATGCCCTAAGTAGTGAATCCGCGATTGATAAAATGAGCATTTGGACAACTTCCCATATAATTTGTGCTCTCGCAGACACTGTAGTACCAAGCGCAAGTGCCTGTCATGCTCCTCCATCGTCCGAGAGTAAATCAAAATATAGTCAATGAATACTTGGACGAACTTGTCCTAGTACTCACAGAATACCCCATTCATCAAACTCATAAATAACCCTGGGGAGTTTGTCAGTCCAAATGGTAAAAAACTAAACTTGTAATGTCCAAACCTCGTCTTAAAGGTGGTCTTAGGGACGTCATCCTCCTTGATCTGTAATTGGTGATAACCTGATCACAAATCGATCTTTGAAAACACTGTCGCACCCTTCATGTGATCGAACAGATCATCAATCCTCGACAATGGATACTAATTCTTGATCGTTGCCTTGTTCAATTGAATGTAGTCAATGAAAAGTCTCCACAACTCATCCTTATTTCGTATGAAAATAATAGGTGCACCCCATGGTGACACACTCGGACGTATAATTCCTAGGTCCAGCAACTCCTTCAGTTGCATTCTCAACTCTTGTAACTCCGGGGTCGACATCTGATAAGGCGTTCTTGCTATCGGTTCAGTCCCCGGTTTTAGGTCTATGGTAAAATCCAATTCCCTCTCCGGCAACATTCCAAGTAACTCCTCTAAAAAGAAGTATGCAAACTCTCTCAGAACAGGAAGGTGTTCTAGACCTTCCGCTACTCCCTTCTCCTTTAACGCAAGGATCGCATAAATATTACATCCCTTGCGCAGGCTCTTCCGTAGCTGCAAGGAAGAGATGAACCTCATAGAAACTCCCTGGTTCCATCCTACAATCACGCGTCTTTTCCCCTCATCATAGACCAAGCTCAAATATTTTTTCTAACAATTGAGTATCGCCTCATGCGATTCCATCCAGTCCATATCGATCACGATGTCATAAGATCCTAAAATCATGATGTACAGGTTGGCCCTAGTGACAAACTCTCCTAGGTTAAGGGTACAGTCCATAACCTTCCCTCCAATGTTCGGTTTGGCTCCCAAAACCATCTCTACAAAGCTAAATGCATCCTGTTCGACTCCCTTTACCTTAATCATTTTTAGCGTTGCACCATAAATGAAACTCTTGGTAGCATCAAGATCTATCAAAATACTAAGGGTTTGGTAAACAACGGTACCTAACATCTTGAGCATCGCCGACTGGTGCTCTACTTGGTGGTTATTAACCATTGCATGAATCTGATGGGGCTTGCCCAAATATCCCATGGTAGTGGGTCTGACTGATCTAGATGCTCTAGTCCTCTCCACTGGGCAGTTGCGATGGTAATGTGGCTCCCCACATGTCCAACACCCCTTCTTTGGTCCAGTACTCCTGGTACCTGAAGCAGAATATGACGGCCCACTGGCCTCGAATCCTGGTCTCTTCTACTGAACAGGCCTAAACTATTGTTGTTGCGGTCGATGTTCCTACTAATGCAGTGGTCCTTGATAAGGAGTCTATTGCTGAGGCACTGGTCGTCGAGGTGTAGTGAAAGTGGATCCCCTTTGGAAGCCATGATTTCCTGGCGTATGTCCGGCTGGTGTCTGATTCTGCTACACACTAGATGACACCTGACCTGTTGGTCTTGCTAGAGTTCTTCTCTGACCCCCGCTAATAATCTCCTCCTCTGCTATGAGGGCCTTCTATATGGCATCGTGCAAGGTCTGAGGCATCAGAATGATAACCTTTGCACGTATGCTGCCATTAAGGCCAAACACGACTCTGTTGACCTTAAGTTTCTTAGTATTAAGATGCAGATCATACCAAAGGAACTCCATAAAATGGGCCTCATACTCGGGCATTGTATGACCGCCCTATCATAAGGCATTGAACTCGTTGAGGTGACACTCAATGAATTCCTCTGAAAGGTACCTCTCTCGGAACCGTTCCTCAAACAATTCCCATGACACGTCTTTGATGGTCATGTTCAATTGTGGAAGGAGCGTACTCTTCCACCATAGAAGAGCACTCCCCTTCAGTTGAAAGACCACCATGCAGACCTTCATGTTGGAGGTATAGTTGTGAAGTGCAAAGAACATCACCATATTCTCCAACCATGCCTCGGTGAATGCGTCGTCTGGGGAACCAAAGAACTCAGGAAATTTGACCTTCTCGAGTTCGTGGTGAATGCTACCAGTTCCAACTGAAGAGCATGGTGGACCCTCAAGGGGTGTCAATGCCCTGGTCTCCTCTCTGTCCAAATGGATGATCAGTGCCTCAGACATCTGCTAAAAAGACCTCATCACCCCAACCACATCACCCACCACTTTCATCTTTTGCCCGACAGCCTGTTCGTCTCCCTGGGGGTTAGACCCCTTAGGCGTGGATGTTATTAGAGGCATTGCACCTCCTCCCCTAGCACCCTAGCATCTGCCTCCATGACGTCCTATAGCCATGATTACCTGCACGAATACAAGTCAAGTTAATTAGAAACATTATAATCAAATATCATATCAATAAAATATGTAGTGATCCCAAGTCGCGGGTTGAACCCACTCTGATACCATATGCAACGACCCCATCTTTACAACTACAAGTGAAGAAAAAAGTGCAATTTTTCTTTTTTCTTTTTAATAGGATGACAACAACAATTACACCTAGACAACACACCTGATCGTGATCACCACGCCTGCTGAATAGGCAACAGACAACTATATCTCCAAGAATTGACATAAGAGAAGCTGGGCGAAACATGTGTAAAACAATAAGGAGAAAATACTACCCACCCGACGCAAACATGACCATGCCTACAAGTTAAGGGACAACATCACCATCCCGACACAATGGCCTTGACGACCATTTCACTAGAACCTCGATGGCACGCAACCAACACATGATGGTGTTCCACCCAAGCGTCAATAGCAAACTTACAACGATCAACAACACTCAAGCAGAAGACACAGACTCCGGTCAAGCTATCATTTGTCTCTATCCAATAGGGCACGCCATGATCCCCTCATCAAGACTCATGTTGTCCCCAGGTGATAGGTGCGACAATAACCCTAGCGCTACCTAACCTATCTGGACCAAGGACTCCAGATGAATCCAACTCGATGGGATATTTTTCATGTAAGACTAGGTATGCTACCCCAAATCGTGGAGCACAGACGTGCAATGTGTCATAAAGTCACTGAGTGTTATTAATGGAATTTTGTTGAGTTTTACTTAAGAGAAATGCATTCAGAAAGTGGGTAAAATAGTAGACCAAGTAAATCAATAACGAAGTGCAGTCCTAAAAAGGGAAAAATCACCATGTAAACAAGCATCGAATTGCAATCTTGAAAAGAGCAAATCTCCATGTAATAATAAACGAATTGTAGTAAAAAATGACCAAATTCCCCAGGTAAACAACCAATGATTATTGTCTTAAAAAATGGCAAAATCATCAGAGAATTATATCCAACAATGAAAATGCATTCAATATATAAAAATGTAGAGCAATATATCCGACAATGAAAACACATTCAATATATGAAATCACAGAGCAATATATCCAGCAATGAAAACACATTCAATATGTTGATACTGAGAGGGGGGTGAATCAGTATCAAGTACAATTTAAAACATTTTTCAACTTATACTTAAACCATTCAATTATATCCAATGAGCAATGAACACTAGTATAAGATTTACACCAATACACCACAATATACCATGCACAATATATGAGAAATAATCAATACTTTTTGTTCAGAAGACCCGACTTGTACATAATTTCCCGCGCTCAATATTTAACATCTGATTCTGAATCTCGCACACAAGAAACTAAAGTCCGTACTCTTTCCAATGGAAGTGGTCCCACTGCATTTGAAGTCTGTATGAAAAAGTTATGACTGTTTTACCCGGAACACCTGTTTTTTGACTAATTTCAGGACTGGTCACAAACCCTATATTCCACAGAGTATATCTCCATAATTATAGCGAATCAAGAGCTGAAATTTTTACCAGAGGTACCTTGATATGTATTCTCACTGCCATAGCGATTTCACCATCTGAATCGTTCTAGAA
>JASDQU010274657.1:0-15089 GCA_032191745.1 Picea mariana
GAGCTTCGGGGCTTCGAAGCGAGGGGGGGGAAGCTTCCGGTAACCCTGCAAAGGTGTAAAGGATTGAAAAGGCTAAAAGCCTAGCTTTTGCCATAGGATTAATTATGTTTTACTTTAGAGGAAAATCATAAAGTTGTTTAAAGGCTGAAAATCTGAGTAAAAGGTGGTGATGGTAAAGCAAAAAAGAATAAACAGCAGGTCAAACTCCTTGTAGCAGCCTTTGTTGACATTGGATGGCTGCTGGAAACAAAAAAATAGGAGAGTAAAAGATGAAACAGCAGTCAGAAAATCATCCATGATAGCTGTATTCCACTCTTTCCTCACAGCATTTTGATTTTAAATCCATAATAGCATTTTGATTATTACAGCTGTATACCACCCTTTTTCTCTCAAACAGGTCGACCTCCTTTCATACAGCAGTTAAAAAGGCCAAAAAAGAAGACAGGCCAGCAAATGAACTGATTAATTTAACAGCCTTTGTGAGGTGTAAAAGCCTGCATGCTGAAAAGTTGATTTTCCTATGTTTTTACCAAAACTCCAAGCAGTTGAGTTGACTTGTTTGGAGGAGAATGAAGTTCTATATATTGAAGTTTGAGAAGCAAAGTGGAGATTGGATCATTTTTCTCTGGAGAACAGTTGTAGAAGCAGGAGTCTCTCATTCTTCCACCCACCGGAACTCAGACCAGCACTTCCACAGCGAACAAGGAATCCAATGGCAGCCTATCATCTATTGTTCACTATGATGCAAACAATCTCTTGGGTAATAAATGATTTCATACAGTTATGCTTGTCTTAGCTCTATGAATCTTTTGGCTGTTTTGAATAAATTGTCTTGCAATGGTGTGTTTATTTAGTGCATATATTTTGAAGTTTGTTCACTTAAAGCACACTTTCTCTCATCTCAATAGATCTTTACATTGTTATACATAACTCTGGAATCTGATCCCAACCAACACAGTATTATTATCTGAACTTACCCTCATTCTTGACTGTTTTCAAACAGCCCAAGAGTGAGTTTTTAATGTGCTGATTGTTAAAAATTAAATCAAAAAGTACCAAGGACAAGTGTTTCTCATCACCTAGGCGCCTAGGGGTGAGAAAGTGTCCAATGTGGTCCCTAGTGCATTAATTTCGTGATGTGAAACTAAAAGTGACTTTATGAAATGTAAGTGAAGTGGGTGACTAAAAGATCATTTAATCTCCACCATCCATCTAGTCTAGTCTCCACCATTGGATTAGATGACTCTTCACCTTCCCTCATGAGGTCGAATTAGGGAAAGATGCACCCCATTCCTTTGGCATTCTTCATGAGATTTGGAGAGCACTTGAGAGAGAGAGTCAAGCTAGAGAAGAGAGGCACATTTGCTGTTGTTGGCATGATTTCCGAGGCAAGAGTTTGGCACGCAAATCAAGGGAGATAGTACAGCAGTTGAGAGACCGTACAATACGGATTTCTGAGAGGCCATACAGCTGGTTATTATCACAGAATTTGAGGAGGTCGTACAGCTGAGTTTCTGAAGTGATTGGCATGCATTCCAAGGCTGCCTTATATCAGATTTGGAACAGAAAACGAGGGTACTGTTGGGCACAGTTTTCTAGACATATTGTACAGCAAGCTGGCACAAAAATTGAGATGGGCCATACTGTTGGTACAGAAAAATCTGGGCACAGATTTTGAGAAGTTTGGCTCTGAAATCAAGGAGGTTGCTAGGCTCAGGATTTGAGATAAGTCTGTACATTGTTTATTGATATATATTGCTGTAAAAGAATTCCTCTCTAAACTCGGAATAATAATAAAAGCCCCTCTCACTGGTTTTCCCCTTGTGGGTTTTTCCAGGGTCTAAGTTTGACCAAAAATCTGTGTGCAAATTTCTGGGTGTGTTTATTTCTGATTTAAATGCTGTAGCAGACTTCATGTGTTTCATTTTATGAGCATTTATTTTACTGCTAACTAATTTGCTGCTGAAAAGTACAATGTGGGTTGAACATTAAACTATGGTGTCTCATTGAGACTTGAAACCGGGTTGGGGTCTGAAATTTCTGCATGGTATCAGAGCTGGAAAGTGGGAAAGAGCAGAAATATATCAGTCACAGAAAACAGGGATTTTGCTGAGAAGAGGAGGTACTTCACCAGGCAGAAAGTTCTGGGCTTGTGTTTCAGTTGTGAGGGTCAATGGCCACCGGTTTGAGTGTTGAGGACAGGTTGGATGGAGCTGCTAATTTCAGCTCGTGGAAGGAGAGGATTGTGTTGCTTTTGCAGGAGTGTGAGTTGTGGGATATTGTGGAGAACTCACAAATGAATCTCATGACGGTGCCTACAGATGCTACCCTTTTGGCTGCCTACACCAAAAAGAACATTAAGGCCAAAAGGATTATCCTTGATGCCATTAAGGACCATGTGATTCCACATGTGACCGGGAAGTCCAATGCCTATGAAAGTTCCAATGAAAATCAGAAAATGTTATTGAAGGAGAAACTGAAGAGCATTAAGATGACCAAGATTGAAAGTGTTGCCACCTATCTTACCAAGCTTACTTAGATGAGGGATGAACTTGGTGTTGTTGGGGAGGTTGTTGCTGACAGTGAACTTCTGAGGACTGCTTTGAATGGGGTGACCAACAATGGGCTGTCTTTGTTGAGGGCATTGTGGCAAGGAAAAATCTTCCCAAATGGGACCGTCTTTGGGATGACTTCATTCAGGAGGAAACTCAAAGAGGCTATGTGCATGGGAGTTCATCTACAAGTAATGAAGAGGAGAATGTAGCACTTGCAGCTAAAGGCAACAACAAGTCTAAGAAAGGATCCAAGGGAGGGAATAAGCAGAAAGGTGAAGGGAAGAAAGACATGAGCAAAGTCAAGTGCTTTGCTTGTCACAAGTTTGGGCACTATGTTGGACAGTGTACTAACAAAAAGAAGAAGTAGGTTGCAGCTTCAACAGATGTGGAGGAGTTTATCCACAAGTTCGAGAAGGAGTATTCATTGTTGGTGTGTCTTTCCGCTAGAGAATCATCTACCAGTATTCAGTACATTGATAGCGGTGCCTCCCGCCATATGACAGGTGTTCGTGAGTACTCCATTGATCTTACAAAGATTGAGGATCTTGAGGTGGTGCTTGGAGATGACTCAGTGGTCAAGGCAATTGGTAGTGGGACAGTGTCATTTCAGAGGGAGTCTCTACCTCCCATGTTGTTGAGAGATGTCTTATATGTTCCGAGCTTGAAGAAGAACTTGCTGTCAATTTCCACTGTTGAGGATAGGGGATATGAGATATTGTTCCGTGATGGGCATGTGCTCTTGTATCCTAAGGGATCCAGTGTCACTTCAGCCAAAGTGATTGGGATCCGGCATGAGAAACTGTAAAAGTTCATGTTTCAACCTGCTAGAGCATTGATGCATAGTACTAGCAGAAGTGACCTTTGTGATTTATGGCATAGGAGGATGGCCCATTTGCATCATGGGGCTCTGAGGATCTTGAGAGAGATTGTGATTGGAGTGCCAGAGTTCAGTATAGAGCACCAGGAGGTGTGCAAGGGGTGTGCTCTTGGGAAGTACACCAAGACTGGTTTTCCAAGCAGTGACAACAGAGTAGTAGGTATTCTTGATCGTATTCATACCGATGTATGTGGTCCTATGTCGTCTGCTTCTTTGAGTGGATTTTTGTATTATGTCACTTTCATTGATGACTTCTCTCGGAAGTATTGGATTTTCTTCATCAAGACCAGAGGACGAGTCTTCCAGGGGTTCCAAGAGTTCAAATCTCTAGTGGAGAACCAAACTGGGAAGAAAATCAAAGTGTTGAGATCTGGCAATGGGGGTGAGTATACCGAGTTCAGTGACTTTTGTGCTAGGGCGAGCATTAAGAGAGAAGTGAGTTCCTTACAACCCGCAGCAGAATGGGGTTGCTGAGAGAAAGAACGGGGCCATTGTTGGGGCGGCGAGAGCCATGTTACATGATCAAGGGCTACCACTATTTCTTTGGGTTGAGGCTTGCAACAATGCGATTTATCTGCAGAACAGGAGTCCACATAGAGTCCTGGGGGATAAGACTCCTAAGGAGGCTTTCTCTGGGAAGAAGCCTAAGGTTGGGCACTTTAGGATTTTTGGGTGTCTTAACTATTCACATGTCCCTTCTAAGAAGAGGACAAAGCTAGAACCCACGGCAGAGAAGGGCATCTTTGTTGGGTATAGCAAGACCTCGAAGGCTTTCCGCATATACATCCCCTCTTTAAGGAAGACAGTTGTGCGATGGGATGTGAGATTTAAGGAGGATAGAGCCTTCCGGAGGTCACAAGATATGGAACAAGGGGAGCAGTCAGTCCCTCAGACTCGGGTGAGTCCTTCACAGAGCATAGTGACACAGAGTTCAAGACCACCTACTTCAAGGACGACTGGTCCACAGGTGATAGGGTCACAGATTACTAGTCCTCAGGTTACTGGTTCACAAGGTACTATTTCTCAGTCTACTGGTTCTCAGACGATCTCAGGATCATCTTCAGGTACACAATCTTTAGATGGTGGGATTGAGGAGGGTGAGTCCCCTCCACATGGTGCTACTTCAAAGAAGCGGAAGCCCAAGTGGCTTCAAGACATTTTGAAGGAAGCACATGGTTGTGTGGGGAATCCCAGGCAGGCTGTGAGGGAGAGTAAACCTCCTGCGAGGTTTTGCAACTATCTTGCGATGGTGAGCAGCATCAGAGAGTCTGAGCCTTCCACTTTTGAGGAGGCAGCAGGTCTAGAAGGACACCATGGTTGAAGAGTACAATTACATCATGAAGAATGATGTTTGGAAGGTGGTTCTAAGACCTGAGGGAAAGTCAATGGTGACTTCCAGGTGGCTCTACAAGATCAAGTATGTTGCGGATCGCAGCATTGAGAAGTTCAAAGCTATGTTTGTAGCTCGGTGGTTCTCACAGGTAGAGGGAGTAGACTATGATGAGCCCTTCGCTCTATTTGCCAGATATACCTCGATCAGGGTAGTGATCTCCATTGCAACAAAGATGGGTTGGAAAATCCATCAGATGGATGTGAAGACCACATTTCTGAATGGTTTCATAGAGGAGGAGGTGTACATTGGTACATTGAGCAGTCGCAGGGCTTTGAGGTGCATGTGAGAGATTCTCATGTGTGCAGATTGAAGAAGGCATTGTATGGGCTGAAGCAAGCTCCTAGAGCTTGGTATATGAGGATAGATACATACTTGCAGTAGATGGGTTTCGAGAAGTGTGAGGCAGATCCCAACCTTTATTACATTGTGGTTGGGGAGGATCCTCTCATTCTTGTACTATATGTGGATGATCTCTTGATTACAGAGGCTGGGAGACTCATAGTTGGTTGCAAGGAGAGCCTTGCTTTAGAATTCGAGATGAAAGACATTGGACTAATGCATTACTTCTTGGGATTGGAGGTTTGGCAGGAGCCTGGACACATCTTTCTAGGACAGGGCACATGTGTTGTTGACATTCTGAGGAGATTTGGATGGAGGATTGTAGGACCATGTCCACACCCATGATAACCAACTAGAAGAAGCTTCATTCTTCTAAGTCAGAGTTGGTTGATCCCACGTTGTATCGTCAGTGAATTGGTTCGACGATGTATCTAATCAACACCAGACCAGATCTTTGTTTTGTTGTAAACTTTCTTAGTCAATTTATGGTGGAGCCTCAGAGAGTGCATTGGGTGGCAGCAAAACATGTGCTTAGGTACCTTAAGGGTACGATGGATTATGGCCTGAACTATGAGAGACGGGATGGAGTTAGACTGATTGGCTACACAAATTCAGATTGGGCAGGATGTGTCAGTGACAGGAAGAGTACCTCAAGTTGTTGCTTTGGATTGGGCTCAACAGTGGTGTCTTGGTTCAGTCGGAAGCAAAAGTCAATGGCTTTGAGTCCTGCAGAGGCTGAGTATATGGCAGCCAGTCAAGCCAGTTGTGAGGCCATATGGCTTCGCAAGCTGTTGACTGGGATATTTGGTGTGCTGATAAGACCCACGATGATCTATTATGACAATCACAGTTGCATATATTTAGAGAGGAGCAGTTGAGCTACAATATATATCCATTGATGAGCAGGTAGCGGACATCCTCACTAAAGCTTTGGGGTGAGGCAAGTTTGTACCTTTCAGAGATAAGCTTGGGGTGGTGAGGAACACTTTCCTCGATAAGAGGGTGTGTTAAAAATTAAATCAAAAAGTACCAAGGACAAGTGTTTCTCATCACCTAAGCGCCTAGGGGTGTGAAAGTGTCCAATGTGGTCCCTAGTGCATTAATTTCATGTGATGTGAAACTAAAAGTGACTTTATGAAATGTAAGTGAAGTGGGTGACTAAAAGGTCATTTAATCTCCACCATCCATCTAGTCTAATCTCCACCATTGGATTAGATGACTCTTCACCTTCCCTCATGAGGTCGAATTAGGGAAAGAGGCACCCCATTCCTTTGGCATTCTTCATGAGATTTGGAGAGCACTTGAGAGAGAGAGAGTCGAGCTAGAGAAAAGAGGCACATCTGTTGTTGTTGGCACAAATTTTGAGGCAAGAGTTTGGCATGCAAATTGAGGGAGATAGTACAGCAGTTGAGAGACCGTACAGTACGGATTTCTGACAATCCGTACAGCTGGTTATTGGCACGGAATTCGAGGAGGTCGTACAACTGTGTTTTTGAAGTGATTGGCACGCATTCCAAGGCTGCCTTATATCAGATTTGGCACAGAAACGAGGGTACTATTGGGCATGGTATTCTAGACCTATTGTTCAACAAGCTGGCACAAAAATCAAGGAGTTGGGCCATACTATTGGTACAGAAAATGTCTACACAGATTTTGAGAAGTTTGGCTCTGAAATCGAGGAGGTTGTTAGGCTCGGTATTTGAGATAAGTCTGTACATCGTTTACTGATATATATTGTCGTAAAAGAATTCCTCTCAAAGCTCAAAATAATAATAAAAGCCCTTCTCTCACTAGTTTTCCCCTTGTGGGTTTTTCCAAGGTCTAAGTTTGACCAAAAATCTCTGTGTGCAAATTTTTGGGTGTGTTTATTTCTGATTTAAACGTTGTAGCAGACTTAATGTGTTTCATTTTATGAGCATTTATTTTACTTCTAACTAATTTTTTGCTAGAAAGTACAATGTGGGTTGGGCATTAAACTATGGTGTCTCATTTAGACTTGAAACCGGGTTGGGGTCTGAAATTTCTACACTGATCATTTTGGAATAAGTGCAGATTTATTTATCAGGTGGAAACATACACACAATAGGGACACCCCCCTAAGGCTAGGATATTGCCAGTCCAAACGGAAAGGTTTCCAACCGTGACAGGGTTGGCAGTCTAGAATTATCAAGAAATTTGTTTGTGCAGGTTTGAATGTAACAAGACCTCACACATACTAACCCTGAAAGTGTTGACTTGGTGCGTGCTTTATGATGGAGGATGACGTCCAATTTGGAGGTTACATTGCACATCTTCTCATGCTTATTGAAGGGACGTCTCACCTTGGGAGGAGGTTCCATAGCCCAAACCCTCATTTTAAGAGGACGTACACCTTTTGCAATCTTGTTCCATACATATTCATTGCATATTTTGAGGGTGGCCTAGCTTCAGGAGCAGTTATTTTTTGACAAATTCCCATATTTCCGCCAGACCAATGTCATTAGATGTAGAGTGGCCGTAGGATTTCCAAAATGTAGTCATAATAGAAATTCCGGCAAAAGTTGGCACAGTTATGGTGTTTTCAAAATATGTCGCCGGAAAATTCTCGCCGCATTTTGACCACTCATTTGAGGAGCGCCCCAACCTTCTTGCTTGAGCATTTTGGTTATTTTGGGAGATCATTATTGATATATGCCTATGGTATAGAATGCCCTAGCTCTAGAGGCCACATGCCACATACTGTCATGCACTATTGATAGGACATTTCACCTTGGAGAACTTTGTGGATGTTGTTGCATAACCAACTCCTTTATTTCATTATTAGTGACTTGTCTCATGGAATCAGTTTCATGAGAGTATTATTGTATTGTTTTCCTTGCATATTTTATTACTTCTTCTTGAAGAAAGTGGATCTCAACAAATCATTGCTGCGTTTAGTAATGAAGTTGTTGAAAAGGTTATTTTATTGTATTCTTTGGAGAGATTAGTGGATCTAGGAAAACAATTATTTTACTATTGAGAAGAGTTGTGCCGAAAGTTGAAACCTATATAAGGGTTTACTCTCTCATTTTTGTATGGTTGGAATTTTGGAGTTTCCCCTCCTTGGAGCTTAATGGACACATCTTTCTTGGAAGCATATGTGATGTATAAGGGCTCTTTCTTTGTTGAGTGCATAAATATTTTGGTGCTTAAAGCTTGAAGTGATGTGGTTTCTTCTACATAGACAAGACTAGCAACTTGATCCACTGAAGGGTCGAGTCTACCACTTAGGAGTTGTGCATGTGTGGTAACACCTATTCTCTCCTTTGTTATCTTAGTCTTTGAGGTGTAACAATTTGTTTTAAATATCCTCTAGGAATTCTAGCAAGCTCATTAACCTCAATTCTAAGGTAAAGTTGAGTTACCTAGTTGAAGGTGGATTCTTTGGACCTCTTGTAGAATTTCTTGTTACCTTATTGAGTCTTTTATAGCCTTACTTCTTGTTACCCACCAAGTTGCACTAGGATGGACTTGTAGTTGAGCTGCCAAAGGTTGAACAAGATACTTGTTCAAATTCAGTGTTTAGAAGTCCAGTCGGCCAATATGGGGACCTTTCTTTTTCTTCCTCTTCATACCGCATTTCCATACCCCCATGGGGAATTGTAATAAGATGAGTTAGCATGATGAAATTTGTAAAAGGCTTAGCCCCCTTAGACTTAATCATGAGTACATTACTCTAGAGTGTTTTTTTTTTACTTATTAATTGTATCTTGCTTGAAATGTTTTAAGCGAGTTATAATTTCTGAGTTTTTTCACTCATCACCTCCAAAGCCGGAGTGTGTACTGATGGTTGGACCTTAGTGTGTGTTTTCTAGGTCTAGAGTTTAATGTATATTACCATGCTAATCATCCTCCTAGAGTCTCATGGAAATGCGTTAAACCCCCCTTAGGTTTTTTAATGTTTTCTTCAAATAATAAAATTTCCTGCAAAAACAGGATATTTTAATTGTAAATAATTCCTAAGTTAAATAAGTGGTACTAGGAGGCGTCATATGCCTTGGGGGAATTCGTTTTCACACTCAAAATACCCACTTTACCTGTGTACCCACTTTGTGAGTGAAAATAGTGATTTTTAATCACTAAAAGTCAATTTTACTCATAAAAGGTGAATAAAAGACAATAAATAAAAAATCAGCATCCCTATTATTGAGGAAACATGTCAGAAACATGTTTTGGCTTGTCTCTAGTCAACTGAACTTCATTGGGAGTGGTTGGCACATAAGAGCAACTTGATTGGGAGTTAAGTCAAGTGATGTGGCATCCCCACTTGAGTTGGAGCGTGCACCCCCCTCTCAAGAGGTGGCACACCCTTGGAGAGAGGCACCTACCTCTTGAGAGGTGACGACCCCTCTCCCCCTCTATCTTGTTGTGGTGTCAATCTCTTGGGCATTGATGATAGGTGGCAACCATTTCTCTCATCCAAATGCCTCACATCTCTCCAAGTGGTGCGACCCCCCTCTCTTGGGATCTTCACCCTTTTGCTATTTAATCAAGCATTCTCTTCCATTGTAAGCTAGTTGGAGCTTAGGAGAAAGTCTTGTGGTTGTAACACTATTGTACTATCATTTCATTTGGAATAAAAGGCTTTGGAGGCTAGATTGGTGTAATGCTCTCAATGTGTGGATGTTAATTGTCAATGTGCCGAATTTGTGAGGTGATGTTGTTTTGATTACTTGTATTCAATTGTTAATGTGGAAAGGATCGAGTAAACTAGTTTGTCTTTCTAGATTGTTTTTCCTTTCTTTGAATAACAAGATTTATTAAGCTAGTTTGTATTCTTAAATCTTGTCATTTCTTCACATATGCAGTTAAAGATTTGCATGTAAATTTAGCTTAATTGCATGCTATCTAGATTTCATATGTAGGAAGCACCACTATTTAACAATTTGTTGAAAGTGTTTGAAGCTTACAGGTTCTCATACTTGAAGAGGAGGTTGAGCTAGGTTGCATCTTCCTTGTACTTCAAGATTCATAAAAGACATAGTCCCTCTGTGTTCCATCGAGAAGACTCCATTTCCCAAGGATTCCAAGGCTCACAAGCTCTTCTTTCCCTCTTTCTCAAAGAAAATCTACATTCTTTTTTTCCAGTTACTTCATTGCATGCAAGTGCTTAGATTTGAAACTTCAATTTAAATCTTTGAAATCTCACTTTGCATGCATAGATTAAACTAGATCTACTTTTGCACTTTCAAGTTACATCTAAGGATTAGATCTAGCATAGGAAAAGTTTACTTTTAGCAAGCTATTTCTTCAAATTTTAAAAGGCTAAAGGTAATTCTTTTTCTAAGTACTTTAAAGATATATTTGGCAACTTTAGTGCCACTTTGTTTGCTGTTCCGAACAGCAAACAAAACCACTAAGGAAGCTTATCATTGGGTTTACCTTCTTGGCTGTAAATTGCTAGATTAGTGTACCTTTTACTTAAGAATTTTTCCCATAGTTTTGAATTTTTTCCACAAGTTGTCCAAAGTGATTTTGGGCATCTTTGTGGGTTGTTTGTTTGCTGTTTTTTGCAGGTTAGTGGACAGCCAAGAGGAAGTGTTGCCAAATTTTGGTGAATTTGGACTATCTGGGGGCCCTAGGAGCACCCTTTTCATCAATATTGAATAAACCTTCCCAAGACTTGTAAAACTTGTTGATCTCCCTTAATGAAGGATCACAAGTCTTCCTAAAAATATCATTGTAACATCATCAATAAAATCGGTGGGCTACACAGTGCCCGGTATTCAATCCCCCCTGGGGGATCGGTGTCTTGTGTAATTGTCTCATTTTTGCCATTTATCATTTGCTTTCAATTTCCAATAAGTTAATAAGATAAAATCAATAATAAAATCAATCACAGCACCACAAAACAGTAGTGTAGATTTCATTTTCATAGATTAGCTTAGCTTAGATTTCAATTTGTAGATTAAATTTCAATTTCTAGATTAGTTTTAATTTTGCAATTTACTTTATGCATTTCAATTTAGAAATAAATCATCCCCTCAGCTTCTCCTAGTATTGCTCTAACCCCTTGCGAGCCTAGCTTGATCTGGGGGACCCATCAGAATGGGGACTAGTCAGTGCGGAGTAGTTTTAATTAGGGAAATCCACATATTGTTCTTATTGGGACAATACATAGAGCATTGTGTGTGAAGTTAGACGGGATACTACTTGAGATCTTGGTTCTCCCTGTGTTGGACTTCCGGCATTACTCTTTGTATCTGTTAATTGTACTCAACTTGTGTGTGAAGTCAGGGGGATACTCTCCCCGTTGGACCTCTTGTTAGAAATAGGGAAAAATTCAAAACAATAATGCTTAAAAAAAAATTGTCTACTCGATCAGCATAAACTAGAAAACATACAAACAGATTTGAAACAAATAAATATTTCTGAGTATGATAAAATAGTTTTTAGCTTACCTCTTGATTTAATGATAGATGTACCTGACACACATGTGAATGTAAACCTCTGTAAGTATGCTCAGACTTAGTTCAAGTTCATGGATCATACCCCTTAGGGTTTGATCTCTGTCAAAGAGAACTGTAGGACAGTTTTTCCAATAGATAGGAAGCCCCAAGGAAACCAACAATAACCCACAGTCTTAACAGCAAATAACCTCAAACAGAAAACCCTCCAATCAATAATGATAGCACAGGAATAGATCTGGACAGGTGAGTAAACTCCAATAGCAAACCCTCTTACTCAGAAAAACTGGACTGCACACAGAGAAACCCCCACAAGGGACTCAAATACTCCAAGCGATAGCTAGAGGAAGCATGTACAGCCACAGAGGGTGCCTAGAAAGAAGTCGTAGCTCCTCCACACAAAGATCCGTGACCAGAGAAGGAGACGGCAACCACAAAGCAGGCTCGGCAGCTAGGAAGAGGGTAGATCTGGAGCAAGAGACAGGTTCGACAGCTTAGTGAGGGGCAGATCTGAAGCAGAAGACAGGTCTGGTAGCACTTTATACCACATCCAACAACCTCGGCAAATACTCCGAAGAGGAAACTCCCAGCCAATAAAAATCGCAGAACTGAACGTGAAAAGCAAAAGGGGAGGCCACATCAACAAGAGAGAACATTCACTGAGGTAGTCGCAGCTAGTAGGAGGATGAGAGAGTGAGTGTGTGTGAAATGAATAGGATAGGTTCTAATTTATAGTTAGGGAGAGGGGTTAGGGTATTTAGAATAATAAATTATTATTGACATGTTATTAATATAAATATTAATTAATATGTCAATTAATATTAATTAAAATTCTAATTACATATTAAAACCCCAATCACAAAATTAAAACCCCGGTCACACAAAATGAAACCCAATCACATAAACCAAGAGGGAAAGCAAACCAACAAGGGGTTACCTGTTAAGATAAAGTCAAGGGGGGATTCCTTAATGGAAAAACATGTCCACATGAGTCTCATGGTGACCTATAAACTTTATCATCACTGCATAAGGGGGTACATCACACAATGTGGTCATGCCCAACCTCATAGACTCTCCTAGGTCTCATGCACCATCCCGGGAGAGAGGAAGAGGATCACACATCAACACATCTTGGTATTACACCAAGATCTACCTGGTCAAAGACTAGGTTACCCCCAAAACATATCTGGGGGCCCTAGAACACATCTAGGGTCTTATCCACCAAGGTACAAGACCAAGGATCAACCCATGCATTAAGCAAAGGTTCCCTAGAGCACATCCAGGGGCCCTAAACACATCTAGGGACTTGTATCAACCTCCAAGGATCAATCCAAGCACCGGGCAAGGATTCCCTGGAACACATCCAGGGGCCCTAGAACACATCTAGGGTCTTACTGCTTGGTCCTAGACTAAGAACCCCAGGACCATCTACTAGGGGCCCTCACAAGGGTCTTTTTCGATGGCTCTCACTACTTGGTCTCATACCAAGAAACCCCAGGAGTGTGCTGGGGGCCCTAGTCCACAGCTAGGGTCTTATGCCATCCTCCAGGAGAATGGCCTTGTAGCTGCATTTATTTCAACACCTTCGGCATAGTTATTTGTAGCGAATTTGGGGGATAGTCTTTAGAGGACCACATCAGCCACTTCACAGTAAACTCACTTAACAAACTCATAATAAAATTTATCAAGATCTGTTGCAATACATTTTCATTTTTCATTACAACAGCATTTTCATTCATCTCGCAACAACTTTTACTTTTGGCACTGGTCTTATATTTGCTTATCATCTATCTTTACAAGCACTTGTATCTGCTTCCATATTACATGCTAGTACCTTACATGATTTTATCTTCGTTATAAGCAATTTCCTTTATGTGTCTTATATGTTGCTAGTGCAGATTCATTTGTATCTCGTTCTTTCTTTAATAAACTCCTAGAACAATAATTGTGCTTAGCTTTAGTTCCAGCCTTAGATTCTTTTATTAGGGACTACCCCCCTTGGCTTCGCTAGGAGTTGGCCTAGACGGAGGAGTTGAGGATCAGGGGACAACACCTTGACTCGAGACTTGCCCCCAAGGACACACCCAGTGGATTGAATATTTCTTCCACACTACCCAAGGTGTGTATAAGGCGGCAACACTTCCATTTTCTAACACATAAGAAAATAATCCCTCTTAGATACCCCCTTGACTCCATTTCCCTTGTTGGATTGGCACTAATCTCCACTTCCTTCCATCACCATTTTTATTTGCTAAAACCCAAAAAATATTGTTTTACTAAAGCTACTCTTAAATCACCTTGTGCCTCATTGCTTAGATTTAGTAATCCTACTAGGGATACCCCCCTTGGGCCGGAGGAGAGCTGGCCTAAAGTGAAGAGGGTAGGTTACTTAGGTGACAGTGGTGACCATCTTAGCAGTTCCCTCTCGGGCTTTACCTTGTGGATCAAGGCTTTTATCATCAAGTACAAGCTGAGAAGTGAGAGGGCTATCAGTTGCTGAGTTGTACCAATAAAATCAGATTTGTTTGGTGTATTTAAACCCGAGAAAAATGGCAAGTTTATCTAATATAATGTTGGATGGAAACAAAAAATTTAATGGTCAGAATTTTAATTCATGGAAGCAAAAGATGCTTGCCATATTTGAATACATATGTTTGGACAAACTTATATTGGGAAAAGAAATCCGGAGTGAAACTAGTGTAGATTGTAGAAAATCCAGGTCCTATCAGCAAGTCTTCTTGGTCTGTCTTTGACCAAGCTAAGACACTATGTTTTCTGCTGTCATGAAATTTGTTTCTGCTGTTTTATAACAGCCAACTGAAGTTTTGGTTTGCTGATGTGTTATGGTTGTTGTTTCAGTGATTGGGTGCCCTTGCAAGTAGTTTATGTTAGATTAATTACATTTATACTTTCCCAATAAACAACAACACACCTATCTATCTTTTAATGCTGAAATATGGACAGAAATAAAGGCTTCCTAACAGCAACTAAAATGCATGTGTAGACACAGGTATTTTTGGTCTATGACCCTGGATAAAACCCCCCCGAGGAAAACCAGTTTTGAGATATGATATATATATGGGTAGAGCAATGATCTAATACAGTAAATACAATACAAAATGAACCTGGTACAATAGCAACTCCTGAAAAGATGAAGCTATCAAGTCCAAACTGCCAGAAGGAGAGAAATGTGGTGCGCCCCCTCTGAAACTGCCAGAACTCTGCTGAGATGTCAGATGGTGAATCCCCTCCACAGGAATGGCTGTCCTGCTGCTGTGATCACTCTGCAACTGCTATCTCTGAATTCTGATGGCTAGAAACTTCTCCAGGAAAGAAAAGGTCTGCTAAACCCATGCGCCCTCCTCAAAGATGAAGTCTCTCCAATAAATAAGGTATGCAAGCTGCCTCAAGCTGCTGTCCAAGGAAGCTAGCGGCCTGCTCTTCCTCACCCATGCACAAAATCTCAAGCTCAAACTCCAAAAACTCCTCCTCCCAAGAGC
>JASDQU010274658.1:1556-12536 GCA_032191745.1 Picea mariana
TGTGGAAAACTAGTTCTCTCATGTTTTCCAAGTATGCAAGACTCACGTGGAGAATTTTGTTCTTTGAAGATGGGAATACCTTTGACCATGGAGTGCTTCTGAAGAATACTTAGACTCTTAAAGGGTATATGTCCAAATCTTGTATGCCAAACCATTGTTTCATTCAGGGTGGATGCACTTTGTGCATATGGTTGAATCAGATTTGTAGTTCTGAGTGTAAGGGGAAACATCCTATTCTGAGTCATGTGGATTTTAGAAATCAATTTTCTACTTTGGGTTTTGTCAGATATCTTGCAAGATGCTCCCTCAAAGAGTACCTTATAGCCATGTTCAATGAGATGTCCTACACTTAGCAGATTATGTTTCAGATTTGGAACATGATAGACATTGTTTATGTCTTTCTTTTCATTTTGTTTAGTAAGAATAGGTACAATTCTCTTGCCTTGAACTTTGAATAAGGAATCATTTTCAAGTGTAATATCAGATGAGATTGAAGAATCAATGCATGAAAGTAAATCTTTGTTACTTGTCATGTGATTGTTGCATCCACTGTTCAGCAACCAGAGATCTTTATGTTGTTCTTCAAACTTGTGACATGAGAGAAACATACCTTTTGAGGTTTCTCCCATATGACTTGACACATCTGCTCTGCCTGAGAGATGATCTGCCTGCTTCTTTCGACATTCAGATTCATAGTGCCCATACTTTTTGGAGTAATAGCATTGCATGATTGATTTTTCATTTGATCTTCTCCCTCTGCCTCTTTTAGGATGAAAATTCTGATTCTGATGTTGTTGTCTATGACCTTGGAAATTTTGATGCTGTCTCTGTTGTCTGTTACCTCCATTCGATTGTTGGTCACTTGTAGTACTCCCTCATCCTCGGTGACCTCTGCCTCTTCCTCTGCCTCTCCCTCTGCGGAAGGAGAATTGAGTTTTGAAGGCATTGGCGATTGAATCATCTGTGAGATGCAGTCTGGTCTCATATGTCACCAGGGAACCAGTCGATTCCTCTATTGAAAAACATGACCGATCCTTGGATTCAAGGATTGCTATAACAACCATTTCGAATTTCTTTGGTAAACTTCTGACGACTTTATAAATAATGTGTTGATCAGTGATGACTTCACCAGTCAATCTGATCTGGTTCATGATTCCCATGACTCTGGTCATAAACTAATTCACATTTTCAGATTTTGTCATTCTTAAAGTCTTGAATTGTGCCCTCAAGGTCTGCAGTTTGACTGTTTTGACCCTGTCATTTCCTTGGTAGGCTGATTTAAGGATGTCCCAGGCCTATTTTGAAGTACGACCGCCTATGATTTTTGAGAAAATCTAATCATCCACATAATTTTGAATCTAGAATTTAGCCTTATTTTGTCTATTCCTTTGAGTTGCTTGAGCAATTCTCTGTTGGTTTGTCATGGAAGCAAGGTCTACTGGATCTGGTTCCACATATCCAAGATCCACTGGATCCCATGACTCTTGTGCTTGCAAGAACGATCTCATTCGAAGAGACCAGAACTCATAGTTCTTTCCAAGAAGTATAGGACCCTGAGTGGGTCCTAAATTGCTAGACATTGCCATATTTAAAGAATTTGACAAAATAGAAAAAAAAATGGAAACTTTTTGTGTTTACCTGTTTCTTGCGCTTACCAACTTCCTGTTTCCGAAACGCCGAAGAGAGTTCAATGGACTTGGATTGGAACTTAGTCTCCATTCAATGTGACCATGCACCTAAATGTTAAAGCGCTAATGGATTGTTGCGATTAAGAACTTCCTATTTTCTGATGTTAAGAGTCCTTGACCCTTCATCCTTTCGATCTCCGAAATGCCTATTTGTCGAAACGACTTTAACAACAATTAGCCCCAAGGCTATACCTCTGGTCCATGTGACCGCTTCCGATATGACCATAGTCCTGTTTTAGGGTTTCACGACTCAAGCGCCCGATCTCCTATCCTCTTGACCCCCAAAATACCGATACGTGAAATGCCGAAATGGCAAAGAGTCCTTCTCCTTTCAGAAAATCTCCTCAAATCCTGGATTGCTGCCATGCGTCTCCTCAAGATGGACGGTCCTCCTGTGCTTCACAATTTCATGACATGCGACCTCCAATGACACAAATCCTCTATCAATTTGAAACCCCGGTATCCGAAATATCGATGATTTCCTCGATCTTCGCCACGTGTCCCAACGAATAGACGGTTGTGATCTTTTTGGAATTTTGGGACTTTTGTCATGGAGTGTCCCGACCTTCGTCCGGAAGACCTCTGATATCCCGAACTCTGAAATGCCGAAATTTTGTTGGCACTTGGATCTACTGCCACGTGTCCCTTTTGATGGACAGTCCAGATGATTTCCAGATTTCGCATATCGGGGTTTGGAGTGTAGTCTCCTTTTCTCGTCCAACTCTCGATTCCTGATTTTGTGATAGTGTTAGATCGATTGCTCAAAATATTTATAGATCTAATGGTCTAGAATGAATCGGGATTTTACAATTCGCAAATTCTCATGACAGTCTTCTAACCTTTACACCCTGCGAGTCAGGGAAATGTTGAGATCTTGCCGCGTTTCCCTTGATGGACGGTCCTAACGATTTCATGACTTCGTAAGTAAAAAATTTCTCATGTGCGCTCTAGAGGACTAAGCCTCGTGCACTTTCTCATGGATCCAATGACTATAGGTCCTCTGTGCAAAATCCAATGGCTGTAATTCTTTTTCCTTTTCTGTGCCCTCCTCGTCCCTTCTGAACTAGATTTTCTCCTCAGATCTGATCGCAGGACATATCTTAAGGTTGCGATTGCTCATTCTTGGATGCTTTCATGAGTTATTTGCTATTCTTGCAAAGATTCTCTCTTGCGGAAGAAAATTCGTGAATCTTTCACAGATTTGAAAGAATTACATGAATTATTTGAAGCGTTCTATTCTCTGCAACAATCTTTGATGGATTTGAAAGAATTCATGAAATTCTTTAAATGATTCTGCCTTCTTCAACAATCTTTCACTAATTTGAACAAATTTCTTTGAATTCTTCAAATGTTCCTGCCTCTTGTAGCTTTTCTTCGTGAATCTTTGACAAATCTGAAATTGTTCACGAATGTTTACACTTTCTTCTTCTGCAATCTCTGTTTCCTCGATCTTTCAAGCGTATAGCCCTCTGCTTGCTTGTGGGAGTTTCTTACGACGATCTTTTGAGCGGATGGCGAACAACTCTCCAAAGCCTTGTGAAAAAGATGTGTTATGTGCTCTGGATGTCGATTTAAGCTATGCGTTGCGAGAATCATGTTTCTCTCCATTGTGTGTGAAGAGGCTTACTATTGAAGCTCTGATACCATGATATTTTGTGAAGCAATAAATGCAGAGAGAAAGAATAGATCAGAAATAGTATTCAGTATATTGAGAATGTAAGGAGAAAGTACAATGAGAAGAGTTAATGAAGAAGTTATGTGTAGAAGGAAAATAGCTGAGCTAAATAGGCTCAAGCAAATCAAGAAAAGAAAGTACAGCTGGCTAGGACATTTGGCAGTGTACAATCAACTTGTTGAGGTTACATTATATTTAACAGGTTTCTTTCTACCCATTTGGAGGGACTGTAAACTAGTGTGTTAGCTCAGGGATTCAATTTAAGTTTTTGTGAAGTTTTGTTCTTAGGTATTAGGTTATAGATATTTTGGGGGCACCCAATAATAGGGCACCTTTATTTTTTGTATTTTTTTTTTCTTGTGGGTTTATTTTGGATTATTTTCTAGACAAAATTACAGTGCTCCTTATAGCCCATTTCCCCTCATTGATCATTTTGGTTTTCTAGATATTGTTCAAGTTTTTTTTTAATGGAAATTTTGAGGAGACCTAAATTGTAGTCTTCCCTTATTTTTTGCATTTTTTTAATTTTTTTTTGACATATTTGAAAGCATTTGAAGGTCTGGGAAGGGTTTCCTTATCTGGCACATACACATGTTCAATTGGATAGTATTTAAAGATTTGGTTTTCTGTATTTTAATTTTACTTTTAATGATTAATTTATTTATGTACCCATTTATATATTTGTGTTTTAGTTTTTTAAATGATTTTGGAGGCAAATAATTTTGTTTTAGTTTTTTAAATGGTTTTGTTGTAGTGGCCGAAATTTCCTTTTAGGTAACAAGGGGCCTAAATTTAGCTTTAGGTGGTTTCTTAAGACCATTTTCAGGGCTGGATGCAGCAGTATCTTTGAATTCACTCTGAATTGTTGACCTTGTGTATTTAGCTTAATGTTTTTCCATATATATTTTAGTACACAAAATCAAAGATTTTTCATTTTTTTGGTATGTATTATAAAATTTAGCTCCATATATATTTTAGTACACAAAATCAAAGATTTTTTTTTGTTTTTTTTATGTCGTATAAAATTTAGGGTTCTTTATGGATGTTTTTCAAGACACTAGTGCAATGAGTCCAATTTTGTTTTTGATATTTTTGCTTTATAGAGTCTAATTTTGTTTTTGATATTTTTGCTTTATAGAATTGCAGTGTTACCAAAATTTTATTTTCAATGGTAAAACTTAGTGTTCATTTGCAGGGTTTTAAAGAGGGTTTTCCTCTTCGATGATGCATTCAAATGGAGGAGCATGAGTGCGATGTTTCTGATTCTTTGGAAATATTTTCTCGTTTCAAGTGGTTCTTCAAAGAACTACTTTTTCAGATATTTTTGGATATTTTATGGAAAATTTGGCTTATTAGCTTTTGGGTTTATGCAGGCTGCCAACTATCTCAACATCAATAATATTTTAGATCTGGCATGCCAGGCTGTGGCTGATATCATCAAGGAGAAGACCCCTGAAGAAATACGAAAAACCTTCAATATTAAAAATGATTTTACTCCCGAAGAAGAGGAGGSGGTCAGGCTTGAAAAGCTGTGGGCGACCTTCAATATTAAGAGTGATTTTACTCCCGAAGAGGAGGAAGTGGACATGCGTGAAAATCAGTGGGCGTTCGAATSATAGTAGGAAAATGTGGTGAAAAAACAGTATATATATTTCTGTGCGATGGTGTTTGGCTTTCTTTTAGTAGCCTAGAATTTGTTTAGAAACTASTAGTCTCAGACTTTCTTTGTTTGGATTCATTAACTCTAATACTATGTTCGACTTACTTTGAAAATTAAGCCCGATGATTTGTTGTAGTTGAATCATCTTATAAAGATCTGGGAGCAGCTTTTGCAATAATATTGGGATTTTTGAAATTGCAGCTACTTTGTTGTTAACTCTGTTGTGTGTTTTATTTTTGTTAACAGACAATGTTTATTTTAGACCATAGTAATAATTATTGCTTAAAAAAATCCATGTTTTTGCTAGATATGACAGCAACAGAAATGACTTTGCATGGGATGTCGTGTTTTTGCTGGATATGACACCAATAGAAATGATTTTGCATGGGATGTCGGGTTACTCTTCTTGTCCATTAACGATTTTATTTATATATATGAGGTGAGTGTTTTCGAATGACAGGCACCACAATATTATGGTGTTGAGATAACCACGGTGGCAGTATTTTGTTCTTCGATCCATAAAGTTATTGATGTGATTTAAAAAATAATAGCTATAGTGCTGGATTGCATTTCTCTCTTCTAATATTTAGGTATGGTGGCTTAGCAATTGTAAGATTAAACATTTGTTGATCATAATCCATGTTTATTGTTAAAGAAATTTGATATATAATTTTTGGGTGTTTTAAAAATGTTGCTTATACTCAGTAGGATCTGCATGGCCAAATATATATGTTAAAATAATAGTAGGTTTAATTTTTTTTGGTTTATAATTCAATTTTATTATTAAAAAAAAGTTAGATTTGTTTTGTTTATATTGAATTTTTTTTTGTTCATAATTCAATTTTAGTATTGAAAGAAATGTAAGATTTGTTTTGTTTATACTGAATTTTTCTCTATGGCTTAAGTACTTTTTTTTAAACAGAGTATCTATTTTTTTTCTTTTCAATTGAGTATAGCCATTTGATATTATTATGATTAGGTTTCCTTTTTTGTTTCTACTAAATATTCTGATTAGGTTTACCATTTGTTTATACATTTGTTTATACTGGATTCTGAATATTCTGATTAGGTTTCCCTTATAAATGTCAAAATGAATTTTTACTATATTAATTTGTAATTGGGGTTTATAGTGACCGTACTATTACTGATTTTAACATTTTTTATCTAAAATTTATCTTCTTTTATTGACAAATTATGAGTTCAAAAAAAATTATATTTAGGTTAAATTAAACATTTTGTCATTTCTTAAAGGTTGTCCAAAGTCTTTGTAAGGTAGAGATGTTCTTTTCACACATGGTCACATTCATTTCTTCCCTGTTTACAAGATAATGAATTTAATGAATTTTATGGTGGTTAATGATTGCACTTTTGAAATATGATTCATTATTCCATTAGGGATTTATAATAGGAAGGATTAGGAAAATTGAAAATTGAAAATTAATGTAATGCTTTTGTCATTCATATAAAAATAATTGGTACCCACATGATCATTTAGTTTTTCCTTTTTTTTTAGTCAATTTTTTTTTGGATTGGTTCATTTCATTGTTAATATGTCCTTGTTTCTTATTTGTTTGATATCAGGTGTTTTTTTTTTTTAGTTGATAATCTTAATTTGTCTTCTTAATTATGTTTTGTTGCAATTGTTGGAGTCCATGCAATCCTACTAACCCTTGTAATAATCCATTGATAAATATAACTGATTCACTATTGACATGATTTAATTGACTCAATATTGCAAAGGCTCTTCTTATGTAGAAATATTTTTTTCATAATCATGGCAATAGAAATGTTTCTTTACAATCATGGCATTTAAACCAAATATTTTATTTTCCCATCTCTTTGGCTAAACATTGCTGGCCTAAATAAGAAGTTTCATGTGGGATCCATATATGCTCAAAATAGTATCAAGAGGTCACTAAAAATGGAACACTTGAAAACAAGTTTAATTAACAACATCAAGTGGTTACTAAAAATGGAACATTTGAAGATAAATTTAATTTAACAACTCCAATGTTTTTTAATTTAATTGTTTGAATCTAATTATAGATATGGTTAAAAGACCACCCAACCACTTCCTTTTTTCTTCCCCTCTTGTGGTATCATATTTTTTTTGTTGATCCCTTAAACAAACATTTTGATATATTTATATTATTGTGTATTTTTCTTTTTCATACATGTTTTTCACTTATTAATTAGTAAATATTGGAAAATATATTCATCACAATGGAAACCTAATCCACCAAACTTTGACCTTGAACTCCATGTTTATTTACAATATTTTTCTCATTTTTACAATATGGGATTCTTATATCTTAAGAAATATAGTTTGAATCCTATCCCATAATACAATTCACATATCATAATTCCAACATCAAATTAAGTCAAAATCTATTCTAAGCTTACTTTACATAAAATAATATTTTGAACCTTGTTTACTTTTTATTACTCAACACCAATTCCATTAGATTATGTGTTTGGATATGAAAAATAATATATTATTTATAATCATATATCATTCAAAGAAAGAAGTCTAATCTACTACTAATAATAGTAATAATATAAAGGAAGCACTTTACACAATTGACTAGTTTGTAATACTAAATATGTGGTTGTTATTTACACAGAGGTTGAAATGTTTAAACAATAGCTCATACAAACATAGCAAACATCATTACTCCTTTTATTACATAGTTCGGGCTAGTTAAATATAGGTTCAACAATTTAAAAAACATCTCACACAAAGAGATTAAATATCAATACTACAGTGTATTACATGGTTAAAACCATCTAAGAAGGAAATAATGCATAGCCATAAGCTTCCACTTGATGAAATATATTAATGTAAAAGAAAATAATTTATATATATGAATTTATCATAATCAATCCTCCATGTTAGTTAAATATACACCATAAACCATGATAAATAACCATTAGTATCAATCAGAACATGAATAGTCTAATCACATTCTCTTTAAAACATATTTTGACCATCAAAAACATTACTACAAATACATTTTAAGGAAACACTTTACCTAAAGAAACATAATTTTTTTTTATGTCCTTTGTACCTTTTTGCTACTATTACTGTACCCATACCCATACCCATACCGGTACATGTATTAGTACCCATACATGTACCTCGATAGCTTATGAGTTGGATTGAAGAAGCAGGTTGTCAGGCTTGTGGGAGATTGAAGAGGGGGGTTGTCATACCTGTGAACAAATCCGTGAAAGGAAGTGGGATAACTGAGGGACTGTTGAGAAGAGAAAGGGCACACTTCCTGTGGTAGGATAGGGATGTGGGGAATGAGGGAACGTAGGTTGTTAGTTTGATTTGGAGCCTATGAAAGAGTCTTTCATGTTGTCTACACACATTAGCCTCGTTAGGAATCCCTTTACCCAGGTGGAGTTTAGCTCTAGTTCGGGGGTGACCCACTAATGAGAGTGATGAGAAGTTTGATCTAAGGCAAGGCTCAAAGGTTTATGGAAGGTTTGAATGAGTTGGTGATATTTTTACCAAAAAAAGTTTCCATTTTGTGTTAAATTACATTATGCATTATTATGTATGCATTTATTTTTATGGGTTATTCCTGTGTGTGTTGCATGTGTATTTTTATTATTATTCTATTTGCAAAATGTATTTATTTACTAAAGTTTTATGTATAAACTTCCACAAGTGTTTCTACGTGTATATGTTTTAATTTGCATATTCAAAAAACAAAAATTATGTGGCATAGCCGAGTTGGATGTTGGGGATGTTACACACACCACTCCTTTTGTCGAATGACTAGTTCTACTAGGTTATCCTGGTTGTCCTAGAATCAAAAGACAAATAGATAATAACACACTCTCTCTCGAAGATGCCTTAATTCTCTTCATTCCTAAGTGTTTGGTGGTGGCCTTGAAAAACTCTCTTATTCCCCTCCATAGACATAGTGATGATTCTGGTGAGAGCATTTGGCCACATGCCCTTGAACTGCATCTTTCACCATGTGGCTTTCATTAGTCATGAGTCAAGTTGCAAGTAAAAGTTACATTGATGATTTTCTCTTACCTAGGCATGGCGGTCAACAAAGTTTGTTTTGCGGAATGATGATTTTCTCTTACTCCAACTATCCACCTTTATAACTTTCAACAATTGGCTCAAGGATGAGCTAGACGATAGTGGTAGTGGCTTGTTGGCACATAATTTTTTGGGTAAATTTTTGCATGTACCCACAAAGGAATTTTTGCAAGCTCATTCCATAATTTTGTGCATGCCTAAGAAAATCTGTGAGGAAATACATAGACTACTCACTTGACCTATTTTTGTTACTTGTGTGCAAAACATAAAGACTGCCTAGTAAAAGTATGTCCAAGTTATGCACGAATCGAGAAAGGAATCATGGGGAAATATATCTGAATTATTACTACCATCAACATACAACAATGTGTGATGTTTAGAGAATGGTGAGGAAGTTTGTATTTCTAAGAAGTTTTATCACACAAACAATTGGAGCATAGGAGAAAGAGACAAATCTTCCGAATAGAGAAATATATGAAAGGAAGCTCCAACCTCAGAAATAAAGTGAGCGAACTAGCTTGTGTGAATAGTGAGACATTGAGAAAATTGAGTCTTCAGTATCGAGCTCAATTGGAGAATGTTGTTTTTCATAATACATTGAATATAGTTATGTGTCTATTACATGTCTTAGTTTGAAGCAACACTTTGAATATATTTATGTTTTGATTATATGTCTGAGTAGCTCAATTGGAGCATGTTATATTGTTGTAATACTTTGAATATAGTTATTTGTCTATTACATGTCTTAGTTTGAAGCAACACTTTGGATATAGTTATGTTTCTATTATATGTTTGAGTTTTGAGAAACAACTCATTTCACATGTTGTAAGTCTAAGGATTTATATAGTAAATATAAGAGGTTTTACAGTTTTCATATGTATTTGTCATCGACAAGTATATCTATGATGTGAAAGAATGCTTCATGTAGTAAAGATATGACATTTTTGTGCTTGTTATGTATGAGTTGAATATGTGTGTCTATCATTTTAATGTTTATTGCTAATATTTTATGAGATATCGTGCCCAGTTGAAAAACATATCCTAATGTGTTTTTCCTGTCATCTAGGTTGCCTGCAAAGTCACTATCTGTGTAACCAAAAAGTTGATTACTATCAGATTCAGTGTACCATAAACTGAAATTTATTGTTCCTGCTACATATCTCAAAATTTGTTTTGCCATTTTCCAATGCGAATGTTTTGGCGATTCCATGAATCTGGAAACAAGGCTAGCTGCATACATGATGTCAGGCCTAGTTGCTGTAAGATACAACAAACTGCCTACTAAACTTTTGTATAAAGTGGAGTCCACAGTAGGACCTTCATCTTTCTTTCTCAACTTTGTGCCTAAAGGGATGGGTGTTTCTACTGGATTGCATCCTTCCATGCGAAACCATTTGATGATGTCTGCTGCATACTTTTGCTGACAGACAAAATTGCCTTTGGCTGATTGATGAACCTCAATGCCTAACAAATATTTCATTATGCCAAGATCTGTCATCTCAAACTCAGATTGCATGTCATGTTTGAAATCTGTTAGCTCTAGATTTCTTGTGTAAATGATGTCATCAAGATTGTGCTATTGAAAGTCATCCAATTGTTGATGGATTTCTCTCAAACTTCGAGTTCTATGATTCTGTGGTTTAGAGAGTGATTCTCTGCTGGAAGTTGAGTTATCCTGTGAGTTATCTAGTTGTCCTTGTACCTGTAGTCTTGGAAGAGAAGTTTGAGGTACTTGCTGCTCTGAATTTTTTGTGTTTTCAAAACTTGGCAGCAATGGATTTTGACTGTCCACTTGCTGATTTTCTGAATCATTCCAGAATTTATTTTCCAAAAATTGTACATCTCTGTTGAGAATTAATTTCTTGGTGATTGGATTGTAAAGCCTGTAAGCTTT
>JASDQU010274660.1:0-15137 GCA_032191745.1 Picea mariana
CTCTAAGGGATGAACATGTCATCAATTACTTATTTGGACTTATCTTCTTCACAAATCCATTTGTAGAGTTACCCACTCTAGGCACTCTTAAGGAAGCTTTCTCATAGAGAAGTATCTTTTGTACTCATTTTCAAATGGGATGTTGTCGCATTGGTACATGTTGGCTGATGGCAATGCCACCTTTCAAAACGCTCTTGGAATAATTATTTTTATTTTATTAAATATTTTGTTTTCTTTTTTTTAATTTAATTTTCTTTCATATTATTATACATCAATGGTAAATTATTCGATTTGAATTACAAAATAATTGACATATTTTAAAAAATTGTAAAATATTGTTGAAATTTGAGTCCCAAAAAACCATTTTTAGAGTGAGCTTGTTAAGCATCTATGTCATCAAATATTAACATTATGTTTCCATTTACTGGTTTTGCTAAGCATTTTGGTTATGATTGGGAAGGTGATGTCACTATTTTGAAGCTATTATCTTTGTGTAACTTTTTAGTTGCAAGACCCAACATTTACATTTCATTTCATCTAGATAATCTAGAATGTTGATACATGGATATTGTCTTATCCTCGATGCCATGTCCACGATTTTAATCCCCGCGGTTAATTGCAATTATTTACGATTATTTTTTTCATTTGTTTGGGGATGTATTCTTTAACTATGTGTTCTATTGTTTGAATGTTCATGGATGATTAGCGCAGTATTGTTGTTTTTTGGTGATGAAACATCCATTTTATGAATGCTAATGTATTCCCGTAAAGAGAATTATTAATCCTTCCACAATAGTAGTGTTGCACGATGTCTGTGAACAGATAATTATCATTGTAGGATGTCATTGGGCAGTAGAGGGTACAATTGTAGCATGTAACTCATGTCACTCTAGCCTTTAGGGTAAAATCATGAAGATGGGTTACACTTATGCTTGTTTTATGAGAAACAAAACTGTATTTTCACAAGTTCTTCAACTTCCGGCATACAAAAGTACTTTTTTTATTTAGAATTTCACTTTATAGTAAAAACAAAACTTTTGAAGAATTTTGTTAGCTTTCCAATGACTATTTTTCAATTTTTTTTATCATGATTTGATATGTCAATTTGACAGTTTTTTAACAGTATGTTCCTTAAACATGAAATGAATGATAATAAGTAACTTTTTTCTACAACAATGTATCTATTATTAAACTTATGTTTTTAAGAAACGAAATATACTGCAACAATATACAGAGACTCTATTTTATTATGACTATAATTTTGAATGTAATGGATGCATATTATAATTTCTAGAATTTTTTTAAGTTGACCAAGATGAAAACGTTGCAGATTTTAAACACATTTTTTTCTACACCTTGTATATCTCTTAATTTTACTTAAAACTAAAATCTAAATATACCCTTTTGAAGAGAACAATTTAAGGATTATGAGTATATTTTTTTCTAAATTTTTCAATGTATATTTTTAGAGATACCGATATTTCATTTCACCAAATCATAATGTCTCTTGAAAATACTATGCAGTGATTTTTTTTAAAATTAAATAAAATTAGATAAAAATAAAGAAAATGAAAACAAATTATCCGAATTGAATGTAGATTCAATTTTGGAAATGCTGGTGTCATTTTCGAAACCAAATTCTCAGTATTTGCAAGAGCCTGCAACCTCTGAAGTTTAGGTAAGCTTGGGGAAATTGTCTGGTTTTTGTTTTTAGTCCCAATTTCATGTTTTCGGCCGAAATTTGGATTTTAACGGAATCCATTAAAAATAAACGTTTCGGCCGAAAAGACTTTCAACCAAAATATTCTTACCATAGGAAAATAATTCATCCAAAAAACATTGTACACGAATTTCGAGGGCACCGTCACGGCGCCATTCAATTTGATGTGCAAATTTTCGACCGAAAAAATTCCTAGCAATATTTTTTCGACCGAAAAATTACTGCTAGGAATTTTTTAGACCCGATTGTCATGGAAGTGTTACCCATCTTCATGATTTTACCCTTTATCCCTTCTAATAATGAAGTCATGTGTATGACTATGTGAATGTTTGTAGGGGTCTAAAGCTATAGACATCCTCATAAATCATGTAAACAAGTAACCTTGTCTTAGGAATACTTGAATCTAATATATTCACATGAGAAACAGTTAAAGAGCTTGGTTTTGACTTGCAAAATGCAATATTGGTTGTGGAATTCCTTTGGAAAATAATACTTCATAAATATATAGTTGGTTATCACCTTTGAGAATAGATTCATGCTTGCATGGCTTCAGCATTGGGTTGTAGAAATTTCTCTTGAAAACTCCTTAAATATCTTCTCAAAAGGTTTCATCGAGAATAGATATGATAGGAAGACCCCCTCTAGTTTTTCCTAAGAAGAATTGTGATGGAGTAGGACAAGGATTTGAAACAAAATCCTCGATAAATGAATAATGCATGGAATTTGTTATATTTCCAAAACATATGTTGTTGATTGTGAGTTAAAACAGTGGCATAAATCCTTAAAATTTCGTTGGAAAACACTTTGAAATTTTTATGAAAAGAGTTGTGCTTTTCTAAATATCATCATATAAATAAAATTTTAGTGCGATACAATATGTATCGCATGAGTAAAATTTCAGTGCGATACAATTTGTATCCCAAGGACATAACTTACATGCAATGTGATGTTTATCTCCCAAAAAAGGCTTGGAAACTTACAAAAAATTGAGGAAGTTTGTGTATCTCAGGAAGACGATAATTGTTGTAGTGTGATGTATCACACTAAAATAATTTTGGTGTTGTACACCGCAAGACAAGAAAGTTTCTGGTGATTCGATAAAGGAAGAAAGTTAGTTGTAGATATGACAGAGATCAAGAAACATGCACAAGGCTTATTGGATCAAGGGGTCATCGGGCCCAATTCATCTTCTTTTGGTTCTCCAATCATGATGGTGCCAAAGAATGAAGGCACATGGGGAATGTGTGTCAATTACCAGGCCTTAAATAAAATCATGGTGAAAAATCGATACCCTATTCTTCGTATATATGATTTACTTGATCAGTTAAACAATGTTGTTTATTTCACTAAGTTGTATTTGCATAGTGGATACCATCAGATCAGGGTTGCAGAACATGATGCATGGATGATTTCCTTTAAAACCAATCAAGGATTGTTTGAGCGGTTAGTTATGTCATTTGGGCTTTGTAATGCTCCAACAAATTTCATGCGTGTAATGAATGATGTATTCAGGCCTTTCCTAGATGATTTTTTGGTTCTATATTTAGACAACATTCTTATTTTTAGTGGGACTTGGGATGAACATGTGAGGCACGTAAATAAAGTATTGGATACTTTGCAAAGGGAGAATTTGTATGTAAAATTTTCTAAATGTGAATTTGGAAAGACTGCACTTGTGTACTTAGGTCATATTGTAGGAGGAGGACAATTAAAAATCGATCCTTCCAATATTTATGTAATTGTAAATTGGCCTGAGCCCAAAAGTGTAACCGAGATACAAAGCTTCTTAGGTGCAGTCCAATATTGGAGGAGGTTCATTTCAAACTTCTCCTTGATAGAAACTCCTTTGCATGCCTTAATCAGTGTGAAAAATAATTTTTAGTGGGGAGGAAAGAAACAAAAATATTTTTACACTTTGAAGGAAAATATTAGTACCACACCAATATTAGCACTTTCGAATATTCAATAACCCTTTGAGATCAAGACAAACACCAGAGGATACGCCATGGGTGAAGTATTGATGTAAGTCTATCTGTTACCACTCTAAATATTTTCCTACAAGTGAATGAGTCCATGTAAGATGACAATCTCACACTTATCTTGTGTCTGGGCATTTTGGGGTAGGAAAAACTATGGCTCATTTACAGAGTTTTTTTATTGGCCTCAAATGAAAGAAATTTTAACTAAATATGTAAAGGGGTGTGTGATGTGTTCTACTTGTAATCCCACTAATAGAAAACAAGGGATATACTCACCACTACCTATTCCATCCCATCCATGGGAAAGTATCTCCATGGATTTTGTAGGGGTTTTATCAATTTTAAAAGGGGATCATGACTATTTGTATGTCGTAGTGTATAGGTTCAAAAATATGTGTATCTTAATGCCATGTAAAAAGTAGACCACTATTGAGTTGGATGCTAATCTCTTCTTTCAGTATGTTTGGGTTCACTTTGTATGATACTCGATTCCTTGGGGAGTTTTTGACAAGCTTGTGGGGAATGATGGACACCAAATTGAAGAGGAGCATTTCTTTCCTTCCATAGACCAAAGGGAAGACAGAGTTTGTAAACCAAACAATGGTACTTTTTATTCGAGGCTACTACAACAAGCATCCCAAGTTATGGGATGAAAAAATACCCTATGTACAACATGCTTACAACCATGCATTACATTTCTCCACTCAGTGTTCTCCTTTTGATACATGTTTTGGGTACCTACCTAAAGTTCCTTTGGAATCAATGTATGGGAGAGACGTCTATTCAAATGAATGAAGAAATGAAGATAGATCCCGCAAGTTCATCCAGAGGATCCAACAGGTGCATCGGGAAGTCAAGGAACAGTTGAAGAAAATTCAAGCACAGTATAAAGCTCGACATGACAAACAAAGGGTTGATCATCATTTCCAAGATGGAGACCAGGTATGACTTCAAAACAACAACAAGAGATTGAAGGTTGAAGGCAAGAAACTCAAGCCCATTCATTATGAACCCTTCACTATTTTGGGGAAACGTGGTGCCAATGCTTTTCCTCTGGATATTCCACCTTATATGCATATTTACTCAGTTGTAAATGTAGAGAACTTGAAACGTTTTGATCCTCCCATGATCATGGATCAGGATGAGGAAGTTTCAATACCTTCAGTTGATGAGTTTTCTCCTGATTACTTGGATGAGTTAAAGGAATATATCAACCTGGACATAAGGACAAGGACTTCACATAGGGGTGATGTTGATTATCTTTGAGTAGGCTTAAAGAGCGCACTTCCAAGCAAGGCAAAGTGGATTGAGAAGGACAAGGTGAGGGAACTTTTCCCTCACTTATATGTTAAATGTTGAAATCTTTTGGTTGTCCAAAAAGATCTTAGTGGGAAGTCGTGATCCAAAAGGGATCCAGAGAAGACTAAGGACAACTCATGAAGATTAGAATGGCCTCAACAGACATAGAAAGGGGAAAAAATAAAATTTCTAAAAAATCAGTCAAAATGACATCATCACGAAGAGCACGTCACAAGATTTGCAATGGATCAAACGACATTAGGGATCGAAATATATTCACGGCCAAAGTTTGGTCAACCTAACCTAGTCAGCAGGGGGATGAGTCGGCATTCGTACTGCTGACGCCAGCATCAGTACGGATGACATCAACATCTGTAAAACATATGTGGCATGCACAAGAGGTGACACTTGTCATGTTGACATCATCATGACATCAACATGGTAGCATGGCAGCACTATAGGCTTCCAAATGTCACTCATATTTATGATTTCTGGGTCCTTTCGTGGACCAATAAAATTGCGCCACGTGGTAGTCTGTACACTGACGTGGCATGCTGAATTGGAAAATGATTTGTTAGACCATACACTGACATGGAAGGATGATTGTATAGTGGTTGATGTGGACCAATGGTTGGTTGCCACGTGGTAGTGGAAAAATTCCCAATGACAACCCAAGAGCGAATTTTCCAAAAATATATATAGAAAAGGATTTGGCGGATCCGCCAAATCCAGTAGGTGTTGTAGGAAAATCTCCCTGCGGACAGGTAGATTGCCTAAAAGAGCTAGACCCTGAACTCTACGACAGAAAGTGCTTAAAGTGGACACTGAATTCCTTTCAAATCTATACAAACTAATACATTAGAAGGAAGGATAATAGAAATACCTCTTTATATATGTTTGTCCCTGCACGCTCCGAGTCAAACTCCAAACTCTCACTCCTCGATGAGTCTTGTAAGAAAACAAAGTACGACCACTTCCTACTCTATTTATATTAGATTGAAAATAGATCTATCAATCAATGAGAAGTTCATGTAAGATCAGACAGAAACTAGAAAGAAACAGGACAAGCTTGTCATATTAATGAGAATAACGACAGTGGTACTTACAATCATAGATGTGAATGTGACAGCTTTTTTAAGTCCCCTTTGTCTAACCCTTGCTCGAAAGATCCATGACCTGGATTATAACAGCTTCACTGATCACTTCCTTTAGCTAACTGTGTGTTTCCTATGAGATCATAGGTTTCATGCTAGCAATTCTTCCCCGTTCGACCACCACTTATGAGATCATAAGTTTGGTGTGATTCTCCTTTTCCTGTCCTCTTTCACTATCAGAAAGATTTCTTATATATCCTTGGACAGGCTTTCACCACTTGAGATATCCTTGGGGAAGTTGAGTATTTTCCTCCTTCAGTTGAGGATCTACCCTAAGATCATGGCTGGACTAGGGATTCGAATCCAACTGCCTCCCAAGAATGAAAATATCCTTCCCCCATTCATCTCAACAACTTAACTACTTCCCAGAATAGGTAGCGTTGCCTCAAGAGGACCATCAGAGCATTGTAGCGCTCCCTAGTAGGCTTTAGAGGGGTGCCAGTGCTTTCAAAATCCATAGTGCTCCCTCAAAAGGGCCAGAGGAGCTTTATAACACTCCCAAACAGTGTACGGGGGAGTATCGGTGCTCCCATAAGAGGTATAGGGATCGCTCCCCTTCAAAAGCTTAGTTTTTGAGGTGCTTTCATATGGAAAAAGGTTTGTAATTCTGCTGACTCATTTCTCCTCTTCCAAATAAAATGTTTGAGGTGTTTCAAGTGTCCTTCTTATGTCGTTATAGGCACGACATAGGCATCATGGAAGTATGGTTCCCTGACACTTGTGACACTTGTGAGAAGAATGTGACACTTGCGACCTTTTTAATGACGACACTTGCAACACTATCAAAGTGAGTATTTTTTATGTGTAACAGATTGCCCCCCAAAGTATGAAGTTTGAAGACAGGAAATGATAACTGAAATGCTTTGTAGACTTTCAAGAAAGGGTATAAACGCAGAGAACCTGAAGGAAGATGCACACAAACATCCAACAAATATCATGACATATTTCAAAACCTAAGGAAGACATACCTATGCTTGGGTGATCAAGACTTGCAAGATATGGCCACAATAAAATACACTGCGGATCCATAATTGTATTGATAAAAAGGTATAGCCACTGAAAATACACTACGGATCTATATGCTGATGACCTGAACTGATCGTAGCCACGAAGAATACATAGTGGATCTACAAGTTGACAAGACATAGCCACGACCAATACAAAGTGGATCTATGTAACAGTATATGTGTCATTGTTAAAAAAAAACTCCATCACAACCTAGGCAAAGTACATATCAAAGTGATCACTCAACCCAGGGTCTTCTTACCGATCCCAATGTAGTACGAATCTAACCATGTGACTAGATGTCCTGATGTCAAACATGGCAGAAACCACTTGATTACCGGTCAATAATGTAAACCATTAACAAGCACAAGGGAGATCACCATTAATGTCAACGATTCCCAAGGTACTCTAGTACATTCCAACGAATGTGAATGGATGAGCTGGAGTCGAACATCCATGGAATCATCCGATCAGAGGTCAATGATGTAAACCTACTGTCGAATGTGAGGAGGCCGGCCATTGAGGCATGCAGGTCCCAAAGTACTAACTGGTTTCTAAGCCTAATTCCTAGATAATGTGTTGAAGTCGATAGAAATAGACTCGTCGAAGGAGGGCATTGATGTATCACCCATCAATAACATGAAACAAACACAGAGATGTAATTGGTAGATCAAATGAACACGGACTGACATGGGTATTGAGACACGATATTTGTGATGGCTGACACTCGAGGTGGATACTTCCCTTGAACACTGAGGCACAACAGTATAAACATGACATGGACCAAAACTTGATGATGGAGTGGATGTTGTGACTTACGTCAGGTTACCCAAAGGAGTGAAATAAACTCAAAGGATTGGCTCAGTGAAGAGGTTTGGCAGATTATGATGCATGCAAAAGACAAAGTGTCGTGTTCAAGGGCGACTCTAATAATTACTTGGTAATGTTCTCAAGAGACTGCTTGGCTTGCTTCTTTCAATTTTTCCCCCATCTAGATAGACGAGTACCTCTTTTTGATTTTAATGATCTTGAGGAGGATAACACATGCTCGATATAACTCACCTTCAGCAAGTTCCTGTTCCTTTGTTTAATGAACCAGAAGAGGTAAGGGTTCGATCCCGTATGGGCTTGTAGATGTTTTCTTTAATGAGTCCAAAGATAGAAAACTCAAAGGTTTTTCAGGATTATAGAGTTTGGAAAAACACTTAAAAGAGAACTCTCTCGGTTCCTTTTTTGTACAGTAGTCTAACGAGACCAAAAAAGAGATAAACTATCACTTGAAAGATTCCCTTTCAAACCTTTTAACGAGCGTGAAAGGAAGCAAAATCACTCGACAATCTTTTCATATTTAGAGAGTCTGAAAAGAGTTTAAATATGACTCCAGGGGGTTCCTTTTTCGTGTATCCATATAGGTTCAAAAAAGAGATAAAAGTCCACCTAGATTCATTCTCATGTAGTTACGAGCATGATAAAGAACAATGACTAAGCTCGGTACTCTGACCCTAGCTTGAAAGCTAGTGACTTGACTCCAGAATGATCATCAAAGGCTGGAGACATTCCCCCCAAGCTTCAATTCATTCATTGACTTTGAGGTTGTCACCAATTTTTGTGCTAGATGGAGAATAAGGATACAGGTGGATGAAATGAAGGTTCAAAAATGAGACCTAACGAAAGACTCGACTCAACATCTACGAGATCTAGCGAAAGACTCAACTTGAAGGGAGAGGTGATTGTTTCATTTTCTAACGAGCTTGACATAGGAAAAGAACTATGCTCAAGGTTCCAGGTTCGATCCCGAGATTGTTGTTTCATTTTTTAATGAGCTTGCTATAGAGAAGAAAACTATGCTCAAGGCCTTTGTTTCATCTTTTAACGATCTTGCCACAGAGAAAAAAAACTATGCTCATGGCCCCTATTTCATTTTTTAACGAGATTGCCATAGAGAAGAGAAACTATGCTCATGACCTCTGTTTCATTTTTTAACGAGCTTGCCACAGAGAAGAGAAACTATGCTCGTGGTTTCGTCTGGATCATGGCTTCCAAGAGGATAATGCTCTGGAAGGGTACCATGTCAATGGATAAAACGTGGTCATGGCCTCCAATAGATCTTCGCTGGATGGAATATAATCACTCGAGAAGGAACACATGTCGAGGGTCGTGACAGGGGTAAGGAGATCAGGCTCCAATAACCCTACCGAAGAGATCACCATGTCAACTACCGGATCCAAATCATCAGAAGTTGAGGTCATGGGGGACAGCACCACATAATTGACATGCAGTGGGGGCGATATTGTCTTCATATAGGAACTAGTTAGGGAGGTAACCCAGTTAGGGCCAATGAATGAAAGTTAATCAATAGTCACAATTCTTCCATCATGAGGGAAATATATCACATGAAAAAGAGTGGATACAAGAGATTTTATAGCATAGACATAATCCCTCCCAAGAAGTAAAGCTAAATCCAAGGGGTCTCGGACTACCATGACATTGATAAAGACAGTTTTCCCTCCCAAAGTTACATGAAACTGAGGAAGGATACCTAAAGGTTGACTAGTTGTTCTGTTAAAAGCTAACAGATTCTGTGTAACCGGAGCAAGCTATGGACAACCCAAAGCGTACCAAGCAACAAAAGACAAAATACTAATGGACACACCTTCATCTATCAGCGTTTGAGGAACGTCCCTACTACGAACCTGTACTGTAATCTGGAAAGGAATGTGGGAAGGAAGATGAGGTCTAGTTAGCACACCCCAATCAAAAAGGATGGCCTCATTACTTGGAGGGGGTTTCGCAGGAGAAGGAGGAATTCCCCCCGACACGGTAGAGTCTGTATTAACGAGAAAAACATGGGAAGTATCAGGTTTAGTCTCTAGAAGGAGAGTAAGATCGACCGATGATTGGATCAGATTAACCAATGGTGGACTTGGATAGACCACTTTAGCACTCTTTAGAGGAAGAGTGGGACTGACAAAGGAAAAGACTGGATCAGTCACTTTGACATTCCTCGATGGAGGAATGGGATCGATCAATGGTGAAACTGGATCGACCACTTGAGTTTTATTCTCCAAGGGAAGAATGGGGTCGACGGGTGGAAATGGATCGACCTCTTTGGTTTCACTCTCTAATGGGAGAGTGGGATTGACCGAGGATGAAAACAGATCGACCACTTTGGTGTCACTCTTTTGATGAAGAGCGGGGGTGATCGATCATGGAACTGCATCAGCTACTTCGGTTAGTGGTTCAATCGAGGAGGAAACTAGATTAATCACCTGATCAACCGAACCGACCACAGATGGAACCGGATTGACCAGTCCATCAACCAACGATGGGTCGGAGGAAAGATTACAATAACCTTTTGGAATTTGAAGTTTTTTCAAAAGAGACGACGCCTCGTCCATGCAAGGACAAAGGTGAGAGTAATGATTACCTTTACATAACATGCAAGGAAACTTGACAATTTTCTTTCTCTTACCAACCTTAATGTCACTAGTTGATGGGGTATCATCGACATTGTTGTAGGAAAATCTTCCTGCGGACAGGTAGATTGCCTCAAAGAGCTAGAACATAACTCAAAGACAAAAGTGCTTAACATGGACACTGACTTCCTTTCATATCTACACAAACTAATACATGAGAGGGAAGGATGATAGAGGTACCTTTTAAATGACGTTTTTCCCTGCACGGTCTGAATCGAACTCCGAACTCGCGCTCCTCACTGAGTCTTGTAGACAAACAAAGTACGGACACTTCCTACTCTATTGATATTATCTTGAAAACAAATATATCTATTAACGATAAGTTGATGTAAAATCAAACACAAACTAGAAAGAAACAGGCCAAGCGTGTCATATTAATGAGAATAACGACAACAATACTTACAATCGTAGATGTGACTGCGACAGCTTCGTCATGTCCCCTTCATCTTACCCTTGCTCGAAAGATCCACAACCTGGATAATAGCAGCTTCACTAATCACTCTCCTTTGATTGGATGTGTGTTTCCTATGAGATCATAGGTTTCATACTAGCAATTCTTCCCCCCTTCCAGCACCACTTATGAGATCATAAGTTTGGTGTAATTCTCCATTTCAAATCCTCTTTCACCATTAGAAAGCTTGCTTATATAGCCTTGGAGAGGCTTTAACCACTTGAGATATCCTTGGGGAAGTTGAGGATTTGCCACCTTCAGTTGAGGATCTTCCCTAAGATCATGGTTGGACTAGGGATTTGAATCCAACTACCTTCCAAGAATGAAAAGATGCTTCCCCCATTCATCTCAACAGCTTAACAACTGCCCAGAATAGGTAGCGCTCCCTCAAAAGGACCATCAGAGCGCTGTAGCGCTCCCTAGTAGGCTTTAGGGGGGGTGCCAACGCTCTCAAAATCTATAGCGCTCCCTCAAAAGGGACATGGGAGCTTTATAACACTCCCAGACAGTGTAAGGGGGAGCGTCGGGGCTCCCAGAAGAGGTATAGGGGAGCACTCTCCTCCAAAACTCAGTTTTTGAGGTGCTTTCAGATGGAAAAAGGTTTACAATCCTGCTGACTCACTTCTCCTCTTCCAAATCAAATGTTTGAGGTGTTTCAAGAGTCCTTCTCATGTCATTATAGGCACAACATAGGCATCATGGAAGTATGCTTCCTTGACACTTGCGACACTTGTGAGAAACATGCAACACTTGTAACCTTTGTAATGACAAAACTTGCGACACTATCAAAGTGAGTAATTTCGATGTGTAACAGATTTCCCCCCAAAGTATGAAGTTAGAAGACAAGAATTGATAACTAAAATGCTTTGTAGACTTTCAAGCAAGGGTATAGACTCAGAGAACCTGACGAAAGCTGCACACAAACATCCAACAAATAGCATGACATGTTTCAAAACCCAAGGCAGGCATACCTATGCTTGGGTGATCAAGACTTGCAAAATATGGCCGCCATAAAATACACTGCAGATCCATAATTGTATTGATAAAAAGGTATAGCCACTGAAAATACACTGTGGATCTATACTCTGATGACATGAACTGACCGTAGCCATGAATAATACATAGTGGATCTATGATATGACAAGACATATCCACGACCAATACAAAGTGGATCTATGTAACAGTATATGTGTCATTTGTCCAATAGAAACTCCTTCGCAACCTGGGTAAAGTATATATCAAAGTGATCACTCAACGTAGGGTCTTCTTACCAATCCAAATATGGTACCAATCTAACCATGTGAATAGATGTCCTGATATCGAACATGGCATAAACCACTTGATTACCGGTCAATGATGTAAACCGTTAACAAGCGCGAGGGAGATCACCATTAATGTCAATGATTCCCAAGGTACCCTAGTACATTCCAGCGAATGTGAACGGATGAGATGGAGTCGAACATCCATGGAATCATCCGATCAGAGTTCAGTGATGTAAAAATATTGTCGAATGTGAGGAGGCCTGCCATTGAGGCATGCAGGTCCCAAAGTACTAACTGGTTTCTAAGCCTAATTCCTGGATAATGTGTTGAATTCGACAGGAGTAGACTCGTCAATGGAGGGCCTTTATGTATCCCCCATCAATGACATGAAACAGACATAAAGATGTGATTGGTAGATCAAAATAACATGGATTGACACAAGTTTTGAGGCAAGATATTTGGGATGGATGACTCTTGAGGCAGATACTTCCCTTGAACACTTAGGCACAAAAGAGAAACATGACATGGACCAAAACTATGCAGTGGATACTGTGACTTGTGTTGGGCAACTCAAAGGAGTGAAAGGAACTCAAAGCATTGGCTCAGTGCAGAGGTTCAACGGATTTTGATGCGTGAAAATGAGAGAGTGTCATGTTCAAGGGTGACTCTAAGAATTGTTGGATAATATTCTCAAGAGACTGCTTGGCTTGCTCCTTTCAATTTTTTTCCCCATCCAGATAGACGAGTACCTCTTTTTGATTTAATGCGCTTGAGGAGGTTAACACATGCTCGATATAACTCACCTTCGGTAAGTTCCTCTTCCTTTGTTTAACAAACCGGAAGAAGTAAGGGTTCGGTCCCATATGGGCCTGTCGATGTGTGTTTTAACGAGTCCAAAGACATAAAACTCAAAGGTTTTTCAGGATTATAGAGTTTGGAAAAACACTTAAAAGAGAACTCTCTCAGTTCCTTTTTTTTACAGTAGTCTAACGAGACCGAAAAAGAGATAAAATATCACCCAAAATATGCCCTTTCTGGCCTTTTAACGAGTGTGAAAGGAAGCAAGGTCACTCAACAATCTTTTCATATTTAGAGAGTCTGAAAAGGGTTTAAAGATGACTCTAGGGGGGTTCCTTTTTCATGTGTTCGTGTATCCGTACGGGTCTGAAAAAGAGATAAAAGTTTACCCGTTTGCATTCTCATGTATTTACGAGCATGAGAAAGAACAAAGACTAAGCTCGGTATGCCCGCATCTTGAAAGCTGGTGGCTTGACTCCAGAATGATCATCAAAGGCTGGAGACATGCCCCCCCAAGATTCAATTCATTCACCGACTTTGAGGTAGTCACCAATTTCTATGCTATATGGAGAAAAAGGATACAGGTGGATGAAATGAAGGTTCAAAAATGGGACCTAATGAAAGACTCGACTCGAAATCTACGATATCTGGCGAAAGACTCAACCTGAAGGGAGAGGTGATTGTTTCATTTTTTAACGAGCTTGATACAGGAAAATAACTATGCTCAAGGTTCTAGGTTTGATCCCCAGATTGTTGTTTTATTTTTTAACGAGATTGCTACATAGAAGAAAACTATGGTCAAGACCTATGTTTCATTTTTTAATGAGCTTTCCATAGAGAAGGGAAACTATGCTCATGACCTCTTTTTCATTTTTTAACGAGATTTCCACAGAGAAGAGAAACTATGCTTGTGGTTTCTTCTTGATCATGGATTCCAAGAGGATAATTCTCTGGAAGGGTACCATGTCAAGGGACAAAACTTGGTCATGGCTTCCAAGATATCTTCATTGGATGGAAGATAATCACTCGAGAAGGAACACATGTCGAGGGTCATGACAGGAGTAAGGAGATCAGGCTCCAATAATCCTACCGAAGAGATCACCATGTCAACTACCAGATCCAAATCGTGGGAAGTTGAGGTCATGGGAGACAATGCCACATAATTGACATGCGGCGGGGGTGATATTGTTTGCATATAAGAACCACTTAGGGAGGTAACCCAGTCGGGGCCGATGAATGAAAGTTGATCAAAAGTCACAATTCTTCCATTGTGAGGGAAATATATCACACAGAAAAGGGTGGATACAAGACCTTTCATAGCATAGACATAATCCTGCCCAAGGAGTAGAGAGAAATCCAAGGGGTCTCGGACTACCAGGACATCGATAAAGATAGTTTTCCCTCCCAAAGTTACAGGAAACTGAGGAAGGATCCCTAAAGGTTGACTAGTTCTTTTGTTAAAAGCTAACAGATTCTGTGTAACCGGTGCAAGCTGCGGACAACCCAAAGAATACCAAGCAACAGAAGACAAAATACTAACGGACGCACCTTCATCTATCATCATTTGAGGAACGTCCCGACCACGAACCTGTACTATAATCTGGAAAGGAATGTGAGAGGGAAGACAAGGTCCAGTTAGTGCACCCCAATCAAAAAGGATGGCTTCAGTACTTGGAGGGGGTTTCACAATAGAAGGAGGAATGCACCCCGACATGGTAGAGCCTGTATTAACAAGAAAAACATGGGCAGTATTGGGTTTACTCTCTAGAATGGGAGTAGGATCGACCGATGATTTGATTGGATCAACCAATGGTGGACTTTGATAGACCACTTTAGCACTCTTCATAGGAAGAGTGGGACTGACCAAGGAAGGGATTGGATCAATCACTTTGACATTCCTCAAGGGAGGAATGGGATTGACCGATGGAAACATATCGAACGCTTTTGTGTCACTCTCTAACGGGAGAGCGGGATTAACCGAGGATGAAAATAG
>JASDQU010274661.1:0-14518 GCA_032191745.1 Picea mariana
AGAGAGAGAGAGAGAGAGAGAGATTGGGGGAAGAGGGGGAAAAGAGAGATATTTCATGTTAACAAGAACACATGTGTGCTTTAGGAATGCACATGCATTCCTAAATCTCGCACATGTTATTTTTATTTCAAAGTTTTGTTAGGAACACGCACACGTTCTTGTACACATGTTTCTCAGGAACGCACATGCGTTCTTGAGAATGTGCACGCGTTCTTGAGAATGCACACATGTTCTTGTGGATGCGCACATGTTCTTGAGAATGCGCATGTGTTCTTGAGAACGTGCACGTGTTCTTGAGAATGTGCACGTGTTCTCAAGAATGTGCACGTGTTCTCAAGAACGTGCCTATGTGGCTTGCTGAGTATAGGTTTTGGGTTTGTTGAACCTGCCACATCAGGAACGCATGCACGTTCCTAGAAACACACATGCGTTCCTGCGAGTGCATGTTCATACTGACCCCCTTGCCACTTTTTCGGCCACCAACTTCGTGCACTCACCCTAAAGACTGAAAGAAAATAACAAAGAAACCTTGTTTTTATATTTTCTTGTTACTAAAGAAAAACAAAAATGAAAAACTACTACAATTTTTCATTTCTTTGTTAAACAATTAAGAGTAAGGTAGAGAGATAGAAAGGACTGAAACATAATCTTTCAAAATATAACGAGGGATACCATAGAAACCCAAGAAAGAAAAGACTTGACAAAAGAACTTTCACACTACCAAACTAAGATTGAAGTAATTAGTAATAAAAATTAAATACTTGTTTGTTTTTCCTATAAGATTAACTAATCTCAATTGATTTCTGAAACTAACATCAAGCAACAAAGACTTAGAGGACCTGAAAAGGTCTCAGAAAACCAAACAAAACTTCCAGAAAGGCCGAGGAAAGTTGAAAAACTCTCTCAGGAGATGTACGTGACTATGAACACAACATGATACGTGTGTACATGCCTATCTCAAAGGTAAGACGCGTAAGTATGAACATGTCTACACAATAGGTCGTGTATGTTAATTATAATAATATTTTAGAGAGTTGATGTTACAAAAGGATGGTGTTTAAAGCTTATTCCATCATTTTGATAGGTTACCACTCACTAATATAAGGACATAATGAAAGGATTTGTCTCTTGATAGTTTTGAAGAATATATAAGGAAGCTTATATAATCATGTTTTAATGTATTTATTATATGGAAGGTGGTAACATTGGTATTTTTTTATTGTTGGGAGTTGGTTTGTTTGGAGGGTGAGTAAAGAAAAACAAAGAGATTATTTGAAAATTCATGGGTTGGTTGTGGTGAAAACTATAGATTTAGTGGAAATTTGGTGAACACTTTGAGTGAGAAAGGTTATTTTACATTTAGTCAAAGTGGTTAATTATGATCTCATTAAAATTTGGAGCCAAGAATGGAAATCAATGAAATTTTCTAGTTATATGGAGAGGATGCTAAAGCATGGGAAAAATACATTGCTTCTCTAAATGCTATTCATGTTCAAATAAAAAATTCAAATGATTGATTATTATGGTAAAAAAATCTAGCTAGAGGATACTATTCTTGAAAGCTTGGCTATAAAATGTTGTGTGAAGGTGAGGTGTTGAGAAATCAATTATGATGGTATACATTAATCTAGAAATTTAAATGCCCTTTGAAGTCTTAAATATTCATGTGAATAAAACTTAGGAATAAGGTACTTACTTGGGATATCCTACAAAAGAGATGTAGATTTGGTTCAAGCAGGTGTTCTTTATGCAAAGAAGATGATGAGATTATTTACCATTTATTTGTATTATGCCCTTATTTTGTATAGGTTTAGAAGGAGGTAGAAATCCATGCTGGGTTGAAAGAGGTACGAGGGGGTCCTTCCTTGAAGAACTATTTGAGGTCTCGATGTGAGAATGTTAATCTAAAGTCTTTTAGAGCATTACCTGTCATTAATGCAGAGGACATTTGGTTGGCAATGAATGCCAACCTATTTGAAAACAAGATTACTCCAGCCATACAATGTGCTTCTCCATGTTTGGATATTCTCAAATATTTCAAAAAAACAAAAAATCAAAATCCTCTTAGACAAGTTGTAGTGAAAGAGGTGGATAGTGTTGGGTATATGTTATATTCTTTTCATGTGTGTGGGTGTGGGCACGTCAGATTCGACAACTGCGTTGGGTGGTATTTGCTATTTTTAGCGGTTTTTTCTATTTTTAGCGGTTTTCTAAATTAATCCCAGATTAAGGGATTAGGGTTTTGGTATCTACGGAATACCTAAAAACATTGTATATATATTGTATGGTGAATGGTGAAATTAATACAATGAAGCGTTGAAAGGTTTTCTCCCAGTTAAGGGTTTCCGGTATAAATATTTGTGTACTATGTGTATGAGCCATTGATTAATTTATGTTTTACTTAAGAATCTATATGCATTGCTTTACTTCACAGGTTTAAAACTAACATGTCGTATCAGAGCTCATTTTTGGCTTCAGAGGGATGCCTTTTTTGTTGAGGGTTTGGCTCAGTCTTGGTAGATCAAGTTTATCTTGGGTCTGTGATAAACCTAGGTTTAGTGGGAGATTTTGCAGTGGTGATTCAAGTGTAGAAAGAGGAATGGAAATCTCTTCTAGAATCAAGATAGAGAAGTTCAACAGTAAAAACTTTGAGCTATGGAAGCTCAAGATGGAGGACCTTCTTGTAGACAAAGAATAATGGATCGTTGTGGATCTTGGTACACAACCTACTGGTACATAGCCCACTGGCACACAGTCGACTGGTACACAACCTACTAGTACACAAACTACTAGTACACCACCTACTGGTATGTCGAAGGAAGATTGGGAGAAGTTGGACATAAGAGAAAGGAGTACTATTCGACTCTGCCTAGCAGATTCGGTGTTGTTGAATGTCTCGGGAGAATCTACAGCCAAGGAACTATGGGATAAGTTAGGGAATTTGTATCAATCAAAGTCCCTAGTGTTAGCACTCATTTTTTATGGAAATTTTAAGTGTCTTTAGCATCCTTGTGCTAAAATGTTGAAATCTTTTTGCTCATTTGCCCTAGCTCACAAACTCCAATTTCCTCATTGAGTCAAGAAGAGTCTTAATTCATAAATCTTTTTCTCCAAAAACCTATGGCCTTTGTCTTTTTTACCTATAATACAAAAACACAACAAATTGATAAACCCCTATTCTATGCTTTGTATCTTCAAATATATTTTATATTTGAAAAATCTCACATTACTGAAGATATGAGGTAAATGCTTTTTAATGCCCTATGCCTAAGTTATGCCTAAACTACATATTTCTTAGAATTATTGCATATTGTCTAAGCATAGAGTTTTCTAAAACCCAAGCCACATGCTCATTTCTTACACTAGCCATGCAATAAACCTACATGTCAACACACAAGGCCCAAACTCAAAGCCGAGTTCATTTGATAAAATCAAGCTTATCGATCTATCAACTCTTGAGTCTTGTTCACATGTCAAAATACGAGGCAAACAACTAAGTTGACACCCAAATCCAAAGCATGGATATGCAGGGGGGAGTGCACTGCCAAATTTCTTGGGCACTGTCAACTCTCCTGGGTGCTGCAAATTCCACGGGAGCTGCAAATTCCACGGGCGTTGCCAAATCTCTTGGGCGCTACCCAAACTCCTGGGTGCTACCCAAACTCCTGGGTGCTACGGATTCCACAGGCACTGCCAAATCTCCTTGGCGCTACTCAATCTCCTGGGCGTTGCGGATTCCACGAGCGCTACCCAATCTCCTAGGCACTGTAACGACAACGCACTACCTAATTGTTTGGCAGGCGCTACCTAATATTTGATAGAGGCTGAATTCTACGCAGAGATACACCAGAGTGGCGCTACCTATTGGCACCTTGGATCAAGGAGTTTCAATTCATTACTCTTTTAGGTGGCTGATCATGTGGAGAATGGATGAGATAGTAGTTGGCAGCATGATAACAACTTACCACCTCTACAGGACACTTGGCATGCAAGAGCAGGCGCATCAATGAAGATCAAAGGGAGACCACATCATTTAAATCATGTTGAATTGGTTACCTACACAACTCCTTTTTTGTAGTAGTTTGTTAATAACTGTTAGCATAGGTGTTCGATTGATAGCTGTTATTGGAGAATCCGATGTGAGGAAGGGCCAGCATGCACCTCCAGCTGTTGCCTTTCCTTTTTATTATAAATCCATGTTCCAAATGTTAAAAAAGTAAGGAGAAAGGGGGGAATGGTTGAGCTGAGGCTCCCGAACTGTTTTTGTACTTTGACAGAATTAATTTGAAGATAGCCCATCTTATCATTTTCTATGTTAATAATTCATTTGCAGAAGAGAGTGATGTTTAGCTGTGTTTTTCTTTGTTTTGACTCTTAAATTTTTTTCTTCTTCAACATCAAGCGTGAGAGGGTTGCTTAGGAAGATCCTTTGAGATCTTCTACCTTGTGTGTTGCTAAATCTCTTCTGAAAAGGATCTTCAGATTATGATTCTTCTTCTACTATATAAATAGTATGCTTGAAAAGGACTTTCATGTCTCTCTGTTTGCAGTTCTATGTTTTCTCATAAAAATATTCCACCTGAAATCCTTGAAGGGTTAAACAGTGCTTTTGGATGATTTGTTTTTCTGCATATGGAAGATGATTTTGCAAGGATAGATTCATATGATTTGTTAAATTCAAGCAGATAGCTTCAGCCCTACCTCTCTCATATTTTCAAAATCAACTTTCTTTTCATAAACTTTTGATGTTACCAAGCTCACCTGATTACAGTCTAGGGTGAATTTTGGAGTGATAACATAAATGGCGCTGTTTTCAGGGATAGATTTGAGTAGATTGAAAAGCTCCCCCGGAAGAAGGACATTGCACAGCTCCAAATTTAGATGGTGACTGAAGTTGGACACCTTCAAGACTACACATTCACCATGGCGACTCCATTGATCTGTTGGTGACTCCACTGGAATGAGACCAATTAAATGGCTATGAAGGCTATCCTGGCCAGGAGGTTTTCCCCACTCGATTTCTTAGCTATAGAGGATTATCCACATCATGTGCCTCCTATTGATGAATGGCAAGATCTGCTGCCCAGATTTTACGAAGGTAAGGATGACAGCCCTGTTGAGCATGTTCATGTTGATGCAGCAGCTTGACATCCATCATGAAGATATATTGATGAAAATGTTCATGTATTCATTGGATGGGGATGCACGTAAATGGTATTTCTCATTACCCCCTTCCAGCATTTCATCCTTGAAGGATTTCCATAGAGTATTCAATGAATGCAAAAGGTTTTTTCCCTCTGAAAGTATTTGTCATAACTGTTGTGAGGGATATGTAGAATGTGCTCTTGATTTGTTAGATTGCTCTGTTGAATATAAAGATGAAAATGATTTTATTCATTGTCCAAATGAAGATATGAATGAACCTCTTTCTCTTTCTTATTCCCGAGAAGAAATTCTTCCAGATATCAGTCATGATTGTACTAATGATTGCATGAATTCAGTTGCATTATATCCTGTACCTTATGCATCTGATGTCTCCTATTCGAAAGAAGAACCAATTGTAGAAGAGGATCTTTCTCTTTTTMTGCAAGAGGTTTCCCATGATATCTTTTCACCTGAGATTGAAGAGAGAGATCGGGGGATTGTTCATTTTTCTATGCAATACCAAGGAGCCTTGGGCTCACCTATCCTTGTTGAATACTTTGATGAAGAAGAGCATATCCATTTTGTTGATTTCAGGAGTAGCCAACCGAGTTATGACAGTTATGAATCTGATTATGATGGAGAACAATATTGTGAAGAAATCAACTATCAAGACACTACTGAAGACATTCAACAGTCATCTCTACAAATCAATGAGCCCACATGCACTATATTTGAACCTGGATCTGCAAACAACAACAAACAATCTATCATCAACAGTGAAGTTAGTTTGCAACTATGTTCATATTTGCAAGCAGTTGTATGTGGCAGACATGATCAACATGAGGATATGCAGAAATCTTCTGATGTTCAGCTAAAACTATAAGAAGAGGTATTCCTTTTCAGTTTTATTGATCTGTTTGTTGATTATCTTGGATCTTTGAGCAACTTATATGTTAGAACACTTTTGTCAAATGAAGGTTGGTTGTTCTGTTCTTTTGAATTGCATATCAGTAATCTATGGGTTCCTACATTCATCATTGTCATATCAAGGATTTCACTAGCAAATCAGATGCTTGTATGGTTTCATTGGAAGCATGAGTTCACTTGATTAAGAAGAAGTACAATGGTTAGAGTAGGAGTAGATAAGAAAAAATCTTGTTGTATGAGCAAGTAGACTTTTACAGCTATTGATTGATGAATAAGCAGAGAAGGCTACAAGCAGGCTACAGGTTTGCAGAGATCAGTTGCGCAGGGCAGATGACTCCATAGCGCAATGGTAAAGGCGACTGGAACTACTAGGTTCTTGGAGCCTCACAAGGAGGTCTCCATCCCAGTTGGAGCCAAATGTTAGCACTCATTTTTTATGGAAATTTTAAGTGTCTTTAGCATCCTTGTGCTAAAATGTTGAAATCTTTTTGCTCATTTGCCCTAGCTCATAAACTCTAATTTCCTCATTGAGTCAAGAAGAGTCTTAATTCATAAATATTTTTCTCCAAAAACCTATGGCCTTTGTCTTTTTTACCTACAATACAAAAATGCAACAAATTGATAAACTCCTATTCTATGCTTTGTATCTTCAAATATATTTTATATTTGAAAAATCCCACATTATTGAAGATATGAGGTAAATGCTTTTTAATGCCCTATGCCTAAGTTATGCCTAAACTACATATTTCTTAGAATTATTGCATATTGTCTAAGCATAGAGTTTTCTAAAACCCAAGCCACATGCTCATTTCTTACACTAGCCACRCAATAAACCTACATGTCAACACACAAGGCCCAAACTCAAAGCCGAGTTCATTTTCTAAAATCAAGATTATCGATCTGTCAACTCTTGAGTCATGTTCACATGTCAAAATACGAGGCAAACAACTAATTCAACACCCAAATACAAGGCATGGATATGCAGAGGGGAGTGCGCTGCCAAATTTCCTGGGCGCTGCAAATTCCATAGGCACTGCCAAATCTCCTGGGTGTTGTGGATTCCACAGGCGCTGCCAAATCACCTGGGCGCTACCCAATCTCCTAGCGTTGTGGATTCCACGGGTGCTACCCAATCTCCTGGGCATTGTAACGACAATGTGCTACCTAATTTTCTGGTAGGATCTACCTAATATTTGGTAGAGACCGAATTCTACACATAGATACACCAGAGTGGCGCTACCTATTGGCACCTAGGATCAAAAAGTTTCAATTCATTACTCTTTTAGGTGGCTGATGATGTGGAGAATGGATGACATAGTAGCTGGCAGCATGATAACAACTTACCACCTCTACAGGACACTTGGCATGCAAGAGGAGCCACATCAATGAAGATCAAAGGGAGACCACATCATTTAAATCATGTTGAATTGGTTACCTACACAACTCCTTTTTTGTAGTAGTTTGTTAATAACTGTTAGCATAGGTGTTCGATTGATAGATATTATTGGAGAATCCGATGTGAGGAAAGGCCAGCACACACCTCCAGTTGTTGCCTTTCCTTTTTATTATAAATCCATGTTCCAAATGTTAAAAAAGGAAGGAGAAAGGGGGGAATGGTTGAGCTGAGGCTCCCAAACTGTTTTTGTACTTTGACAGAATTAATTTGAAGACAACCTATCTTATCATTTTCTGTGTTAATAATTCATTTGCAGAAGAGAGTGATGTTTAGCTGTGTTTTTCTTTGTTTTGACTTTTAATGTTTGTTCTTCTTCAACATCAAGCGTGAGAGGGTTGCTTAGGAAGATCCTTTGAGATCTTCTACCTTGTGTGTTGCTAAATCGCTTCTGAAAAGGATCTTCAGATTATGATTCTTCTTCTACTATATAAATAGTATGCTTGAAAAGGATTTTCATGTCTCTCTGTTTGCAGTTCTATGTTTTCTCATAAAAATATTCCACCTGAAATCCTTGAAGGGCTAAATAGTGCTTTTGGATGATCTGTTTTGTTGCATATGGAAGATGATTTTGCAAGGATAGATTCATATGATTTGTTAAAGTCAAGCAGATAGCTTCAGCCCTACCTCTCTCATATTTTCAAAATCAACTTTCTTTTCATAAACCTTTGATGTTAACAAGATCACCTGATTACAGTCTAGGGTGACTTTTGGAGTGATAACATAAATGGCGTCGTTGTTGGGGACAGATTTGAGCAGATTGAAAAGCTCCCTGGGAAGAATGACATTGAATAGCTCCAACTTTAGATGGTGACTAAAGTTGGACACCTTCAAGACTGCACATTCACTATGGCGACTCCATTGTTCCATTGGTGACTCCACTGGAATGAGACCAATTAAATGGCTATGAAGGCTATCCTGGCCAAGAGGTTTTCCCCACTCGATTTCTTAGCTATAGAGGATTATCCACATCATGTGCCTCCTATTGATGAATGGCAAGATCTGCTGCCTATATTTAACAAAGGTAAGGATGACAACCCTGTTGAGCATGTTCATGAATTTCATAATTTGATGCAGCAACTTGACATCCATGATGAAGATATATTGATGAAAATGTTCATGTATTCATTGGATGGGGATGCACGTAAATGGTATTTCTCATTACCCCCTTCCAGCATTTCATCCTTGAAGGATTTCCACAGAGTATTCAATGAACACTGGAAAAGGTTTTTTCCCTCTGAAAGTATTTTTCATAACTGTTGTGAGGGATATGTAGAATGTGCTCAAGATTTGTTAGATTGCTCTGCTGAATATAAAGATGAAAACGATTTTATTCAGTGTCCAAATGAATATATGAATGAACCTCTTTCTCTTTCTTATTCTCGAGAAGAAATTATTCTAGATATCAGTCATGATTGCACTAATGATTACATGAATTCAGTTGCATTATATCATGTACCTTATGCATCTGATGTCTCCGATTCGAAAGAAGAACCAATTGTAGAAGAGGATCTTTCTCTTTTCCTACAAGAGGTTTCCCATGATATCTTTTCACCTAAGATTGAAGAGAGAGATCGGGGGATTGTTCATTTTTCTGTGCAAGACCAAGGAGCCTTGGGCTCACCTATCTTTGATGAATACTCTGATGAAGAAGAGCATATCCATTTTGTTGATTTCAGGAGTAGCCAACTGAGTTATGACAGTTATGAATCTAATTATGATGGAGAACAATATTGTGAAGAAATCGGCTATCAAGACACTACTGAAGACATTCAACAGTCATCTCTACAAATCAGTGAGCCCACATGCACTATATTTGAACCTAGATCTGTAGACAACAACAAACAATCTATCGTCAACAGTGAAGTTAGTTTGCAACTATGTTCATATTTGCAGGCAGTTGTATGTGGCAGCCATGATCAACATGAGGATATGAAAAAATCTTCTGATGTTCAGCTAAAACAACAGGAAGAGGTATTCCTTTTTAGTTTTATTGATCTATTTGCTAATTATCTTGGATCTTTGAGCAACTTAGATGTCAGAACACTTTTGTCAAATGAAGGTTGGTTGTTCTGTTCTTTTGAATTGCATATCAGTAATCTATGGGTTTCTACATTCATCATTGTCGTATCAAGGATTTCACTAGCAAATCATATGCTTGTATGGTTTCATTGGAAGCATGAGTTCACTTGATTAAGAAGAAGTACAATGCTTAGAGTAGGAGTAGATAAGAAAATAAGCTCGGTGTATGAGAAAGTAGACTTTTACAGTTATTAGTTGATGAATAAGTAGAGAAGGATACAAGCAGGCTACAGGTTTGCAGAGATCAGTTGCACAGGGTAGATGACTCCATATCCCAATGGTAAAGGCGACTGGAACTACTAGGTTCTTGGAGCCTCACAGGGAGGTCTCCATCCCAGTTGGAGCCAAATGTTAGCATTCTTTTTTTATGGAAATTTTAAGTGTCTTTAGCATCCTTGTGCTAAAATGTTGAAATCTTTTTGCTCATTTGCCCTAGCTCATAAACTCCAATTTCCTCATTGAGTCAAGAAGAGTCTTAATTCATAAATATTTTTCTCCAAAAACCTATGGCCTTTGTCTTTTTTACCTACAATACAAAAATGCAACAAATTGTTAAACCCCTATTCTATGCTTTGTATCTTGAAATATATTTTATATTTGAAAAATCTCACATTACTGAAGATATGAGGTAAATGCTTTTTAATGCCCTATGCCTAAGTTATGCCTAAACTACATATTTCTTAGAATTATTGCATATTGTCTAAGCATAGAGTTTTCTAAAACCCAAGCCACATGCTCATTTCTTACACTAGCCACGTAATAAACCTACATGTCAACACACAAGGCCCAAACTCAAAGCCGAGTTCATTTGCTAAAATCAAGCTTATCGATCTGTCAACTCTTGAGTCATGTTCACATGTCAAAATATGAGGCAAACAACTAAGTCGACACCCAAAGCCAAGGCATGGATATGTAGAGGGGAGTGCGCTGCCAAATTTCCTGGGCGCTGCCAACTCTCCTGGGCGCTGCAAATTCCACGGGCATTGCCAAATATCCTGGGTGCTACCCAATCTCCTGGGCACTGCGGATTCCATGGGCGCTGCCAAATCTCTTGGGCGCTACCCAACCTCCTGGGCACTGTAACGACAACACACTACCTACTTTTCTGGTAGGTGCTACCTAATATTGACAGAGGCCGAATTCTACACAGAGATACACCAGAGTGGCGCTACCTATTGGCACCTTGGATCAAGGAGTTTCAATTCATTACTCTTTTAGGTGGCTGATGATGTGGAGAATGGATGAGATAGTAGCTGGCAGCATGATAAAAACTTACCACCTCTACAGGACACTTGGCATGCAAGAGGAGGCGCATCAATGAAGATCAAAGGGAGTCCACATCATTTAAATCATGTTGAATTGGTTACCTACACAACTCCTTTTTTGTAGTAGTTTGTTAATAACTGTTAGAATAGGTGTTCGATTGATATTTGTTATTGGATAATCCGATGTGAGGAAGGGCCAGCACGCCCCTCCAGTTGCTGCCTTTCCTTTTTATTATAAATCCATGTTCCAAATGTTAAAAAAGGAAGGAGAAAGGGGGGAATGGTTGAGCTGAGGCTCCCGAATTGTTTTTGTACTTTGACAGAATTAATTTGAAGACAACCTATCTTATCATTTTCTGTGTTAATAATTCATTTGCAGAAGAGAGTGATGTTTAACTGTGTTTTTCTTTGTTTTGACTCTTAAACTTTGTTCTTCTTCAACAACAAGCGTGAGAGGGTTGCTTAGGAAGATCCTTTGAGATCTTATACCTTGTGTGTTGCTAAATCTCTTCTGAAAAGGATCTTCAAATTATGATTCTTCTTCTACTGTATAAATAGTATGCTTGAAAAGGATTTCCATGTCTCTCTGTTTGCAGTTCTATGTTTTCTCATAAAAATCTTCCACCTGAAAGCCTTGAAGGGATAAACAGTGCTTTTGGATGATCTGGTTTGCTACATATGGAAGATGATTTTGCAAGGATAGATTCATATGATTTGTTAAAGTCAAGCAGATAGCTTCAGCCCTACCTCTCTCATATTTTCAAAATCAACTTTCTTTTCGTAAACTTTTGATGTTACCAAGCTCACCTGATTACAGTCTAGGGTGACTTTTGGAGTGATAACACCTGGTAAACAAGTTGTTTCTTCAAAAGAAGTTGTATCATCTTAGGATGGAAGATGGAGATTTTGTGAGAAAACATCTAAATGCCTTTAATACTTTGGTAAGTCAACTTGTTTATGTTAATATTATGATTGCAGAAGAAGATAAGTGTATTACTTTGTTATGTTCTTTTCCAGACTCTTGGGATAATCTGGTTGTAGCAATTGGTAGTACCACTCAATCTACATTGAAGTATGAGGATGTAGTTGCATCTTTGTTATCTGAAGAGATGAGGTAGAAAAGCATGGATGGTCATATCACAGATGCTTTATTTGTAAGAGGTTGTACCCAAGACAAGAATCCTGATAAGTCTTCGGGGGGGGGAGACCTAAATCTACAGGTAGATCTAAGTCTCCAGGAAAATCTTTGAGCAAATGTTGGAAGTGTGGTAAAACAAGGAATTATAAGAAAGATTGCAAGTCTAAGAAGGTTGATAAACCAAAGGGATCTGATAGTACCTCTTCCACAGAGGCAAAAACCTCCACTGAAGAAGGAGGTGATGTTTACCTGTCATCTACAGGTACACATGTAGACCGTAATGTATGGTTGATCGACTCAGGTGTGTCATACCATATGACTCCTCACAGGGAGTGGTTCTCTGAATATGAAAAATACGATGGTGGTGATGTATTCCTAGGAGATGACTCAACAGCCAAAATCATGGGACATGGAAGGGTTAAATTGTTGCTAAAAGATGGAAGGATTAGAACTCTCCCTGGGGTTCTGCACATTCCAAAACTAGCCAAGAGCCTAATATCTGTAAGCAAGTTGGATGATACAGGAGTGGATACTGTATTTGGAAAGGGCACTTGCAAGATGGTACGAGGAGCAATGGTGTTGATGAGGGGAGTTCGGTGTGGAACTCTATACAAGTTGTTGGGAAGCACTTATACTAATGGGTGTAACAGTTCTGTTGTCCATTAGCAAACAAATAAAGAAGACAAGACCAATACTGTCCCTGGAAAGAAGGCCATGCTGTGACATCAAAGACTGGGGCATATTGGAGAAAAGGGCCTTCGAACACTACATGGTAAAGGTATGGTTGAAGGTATGTCTAAGTGCACTCTGGATTTTGATTTTTGTGAACATTGCATATATGGTAAACAAAATTGAGTAAGATTCCCATCTGGTGCTACAAGAGCAAAGGGGATCTTAGAGTTGATACAAAGTGATGTGTTTGGACCTGTGCCTATTCCATCACTAGGTAAGTCTGTGCATTATGTTTCATTCATAGCTAATTTCTCAAGGAACACATGGATTTATTTTCTTAGAAAGAAATCTGAGGTATTTGATAAATTTAAAGAGTTTAAGGCTCTGGTAGAAAATTAGACAGAGAAGAAAATAAAGGTATTGAGAACAGATAATGGTGGAGAATTCTGCGGAAATGAATTCNAAGAATTCTGTAAGAAGTGTGGTATAGCAAGGAAGAAGACTACTCCATACACTCCTCAACAAAATGGAGTTGCAGAAAGGATGAACGAGACACTGATGGAAAAAGCAAGGAGCATGCTTAGTGGTGCCGAGTTAGGACAAGAATTATGGGCAGAGGCAGTGGGTACAACATGTTACTTGGTCAATCGATCACCCTCATTAGCGTTGGATGATAAAACTCCACACGAGGTATGGATTGGCAAGAAACCCTCTCTTGAACATCTTAGAGTGTTTGGTTGTGATGCTTATGTACATGTTCCAAAGGAAAATAGGAGTAAGCTGGATAATAAAGATGAAAAGTGTATACTTATTGGTTATAAAGATGGTGTGAAAGGTTATAAGTTTTGGAACCCAGAAACTAAGAAGGTTGTTTACAGTCGGGATGTTGTTTTTAGAGAGGTAAAAGATGTTTCCAAATAGGAATTCGTACCAAGGAAAGAAGAAGAACCTGAGAAAATAGAGCTTGATTTGGATGATGCAAAATCTGAATCATTTGAAGAAGATGAAGCAAAAGAAGAAGAAGAACCTCATACCCCACTATTGAGGAGATCAGTGAGAGAAAGAAGGCAACTAGAAAGGTATAGTCCACCTAGTTTCTGTTCCAATTTTGCTTTATCTATTACTGATGATGATCCCATAACTTTCAGGGAAGCAGTGAATTCAAAGGATAGTAGACTATGGAAGAAGGCCATGGTTGAAGAAATGGATGCCTTGGATAAGAATGAGGCATGGGATATAGTTGAGTTGCCAGCTGGAAGAAAATCTGTTGGTAGCAAATGGTTGTTTAAGAAGAAGTTTAATGCAGAAGGTAAAGTGGAGAAATACAAAGCTCGGATAGTAGCAAAAGGTTATTCCCAGGTAGAGGGAATTGACTTAGGTGAGATTTTTTCTCCTGTTGCCAAGTTAACATCTATTAGATTTCTTTTATCTATTGATGTTGCTTTTGATCTTGAAGTGGAACAGATGGATGTGAAGACAAAATTCCTACATGGGTATCTGGAAGAAGAAATATACATGAAGCAGCCAAAAGGCTTTGTAAGCTAAAGAAGTCACTATATGGTCTAAAGCAATCACCTAGGACATGGTACCAAAAGTTTGACACATACATCCTTGGATTGGGATTTGTGAGAAGCAGGGTTGATCACTATGTATATTCCAAGCAGGTTGGTAATCACTTCATTTATGTAGTGTTCTATGTTGATGACATGTTGTTGGTAGGAAATAACATGGATGTTATCAAGGAGGTGAAATCACAACTATCCTCCAAATTTGACATTAAGGATCTCGATGCTGCTAACTTCATTTTGGGAATGGAGATTAAAAGAGATCGTGCAA
>JASDQU010274665.1:0-11848 GCA_032191745.1 Picea mariana
CCTCCTATTTTAAATTCAACAAGGCATTGCTTAGTTACCATTACCTTGTGACCTTTCTACAACCATGAGACTTTATACAGAGTCAGATGTGTAGTTGTCTCCAGCTCCAATTTCTCCACCATCTCTGTCGATACTAAGTTATCAGTGCTCCCACTGTCAATTATCACCTTGCATACTCTATCTTTAGTCTTGCAAGCTATTCTAAACAAGTTGTTCCTCTGCACTAGTTTTTCAACCTCTGGCTCTGGCTTCAAGAGAACCTTCTTCATCATTAGAGATCTTCCATCTTCTGTACCTTTTGCTTCAACATTATTCTTCTACGCTTCCGAACTGTGACCTTCACCTCCTCCTTATTTCTTTCTCTCGGGGCATTCCCAAGACATGTGTCATGTCTTTCCACAGGAATAACACTTCACTTATCCTCCTCTACCTCTTCCTCTTCATCGAGGAAAAGAGTTTATTCCACCATATTGTCTCCCTCGGGAACTTCCTCCTCTTTCTGAGTGACTATGTGGATTTTTCATCTCATTATTGGGATTTTGTGCCTTATCATGGGAAATTCCCTTGCCTTTGTTTAGAATTCTTCCTCGGCTGCGCTGGCTTTTCTTCCTAGTCATCTTCTCTTCTACTCTTAGCACAATCTGATAATCGTCCTCCACTATTCTCATTGTCATCATGTTGCTTTTGTCTTGGATTTCATATCTCAAGCCATTTATATATCTAGAAAAAATTTCATCATCCTTTTGTCTCTGTCCAACTCAGATGTTCATCTTGTATAACTCCTGTGTGTACTCCTTCACCTTCATTCCCTTCTTTCTCAGGTTCTGCAACTTCCTAAATAGATTTATATGATAATACTTGGGTATGAATTTATCCTTTAGCTTGGCTACCATTCTATCCCAGCTCTTAATATTTTTCTTGCCTTTGCATCTTCTGTCAGCCTGCAGTTCATCCCAACACAGTGCAACATGTCCTTTTAATCTGGTGGCAACATGCTTCACCTTTTTCTCCTCATCGACATATTCACACTCGAAGTACTTTCCCATTGAACTTATCCAATCCAACAATTCCTCAACATCTAAATTTCCTTCGTACATTGGGATGTCTATCTTTTCTCTAGCTCCCAACTTTACAACTACTTTCAACAAACGTTCTTCTACAACATCCTCTACTACAACTTCTTCAACTTCTACTTCTTCATTCTCTACAGCACTGCCATCTCCAGCATCAGGTGCTCTCCTCTGCATTGTTTTCATAACATCCAACCTTTCAAGAAGTTCTCATGTCTCCCTTTCCATATCTCGATTTTCTACATGTGGCTCTGCATGTCCTCTAGGAGGAATTGTGTTGAGATTTTCTCCTTTACACAGCTACCAATGGGTGTATTTGATACCACTTGATGATATATGGCTATTTCCTTTCACGTCTTTCCTATAGAATTAAAATCTGTGGCTTTGATTTCCACTTGATGCTATCGGACATAACTTTTTTCAGGTTTTGATACCACTTGATGCAGACCCCCTTCCCTCCTGGGGATTTTGCGACCTCTTGATCAAGGATATTCAATCACCTTGAGCCGAATAATCTCTTAGGGCCTTCAGTAGACCCTGAAAAAATAACACACAGGTCCCTTTGATGTTACCCGTAGGTTCAAATACCCACGAACCTGCTCTCGGCCACTTCTGGCGACACCAAATTATGAGTACTAGCTCTCGTGCTAGACTCCTTCTTGAATGTGACGATGAATATAACCATAGGCCATCCTCTTCATAACTTCAGCTTCAGAAATATTGTAACCTCCGCCCTCGTTTCCTTCCAAAACACTTATGTCGCAACACACAGATCGTTTTCGCATGCCCCCCTGGATCCAACGGCCCAGTTTTGTTTCGGCCTTCACAACTTTGCGACGATTCTTCTCACTCCACACAATATCTGAAACTCCACCTAGCGAACTCTCTAATCCTCTACCACGTAACCTCCTCACATCCAACAGCTAGGATCACTCCAAAACATTTGTGGCTTCAATAACCCTGCTTCTTATAACACTTCTACACTTTCTAACCATGAAGTTCTAAAAGGCTTATACGACTAACCTCCGTGCAAATTTCCCATATCTGACAGTCTCGTATGATCCCACTCCTTCCTGGATAGATCTTACTCGTTCATTTGGAGAATTTTCAAAATCTCCTCCCTATTGAAAAATTGTCAACGCTCTCCCTCCTGAACTTGTTCTTCCTTCGAACGTTTTCTCCTTAGAGTGTTTCCCTTCAACAATTAATCGAAACTTACCTTGTACATGCCTTGAAACAGGTTTTTCCTCCACAACTTGTGTAACACCCCAGGTTTCGAACCCCCATTTTAAATAATGTATTGTTCCAATGTTGAGAGGCCTAAGTGCCCAAACAATTATTAAAGGGCCAGTATGCCCCCAAAATGTAATGTTTTGATCATTATTAATGATAAACAAATCGTCGATTGCTAGATGGACAAGGACTAGAGTTATAGGGGGATATGATTCCACAAGAGAGGGAGCTTGAGAAACTAAGTGCTTATTCCTATTTTTAATTACCCTTTTTGTCTAAGGGAGGAGATCAATTACGTGAGCTTCTTGGGGAAGGCCAGGAGGTTTTTTTTTCCCCATGAAGTTACTTAAACCTACCTTAGGTCTGATGGGGGGGTTTGACTGATGACTTGTTCGTTGATTTCCCATTAACTCATTCATTTTTCCCTCACGCACTCCCATGCACGCACTCTTAGGCACACACTCCCATGCACCCCCTAACCCATTCATCGACCCATCCTCACCTGCGTCTTGGCTTGGCAAAGGAAGCTAAGATACTGAAGGATTAGCCATGGGATAGTTTGATGTAATGGTCGTTGGTGTGATACAGCCATGACATGGGGCCTGCATATCTAAAATGCATTGGCCTGTACCCTGTTTTGCTCAAAAATGCGAGTTCTGAGAGTCCTAGCATTGATATTATGGACCAGCTGTGTTGGAGGCCCTGAAAATAAAGGAGAAGGACTGCTTGAGGGACTGCATGGTAGAAAAGGCTGGAGGTCTGGTCTCTTCGGGTGGTACAAGATGGGTAGAAGAGAGATGGGTACTTGGATTGTTGTGGGTTTTGAGAAACCTATGAGAGTTTGAGCTCTTGAGAGCTGACTGGTTTGGGAACCCAATTACACTCTGGAACCATCCTTGTGGATTCATAGCCCTGGCTCGGGGGTGACACTACTATTGAGATTTGGAGGAGTGGTCTCTACGGTTGGGTGGAACATTCTTGGTCTACAGCCAGCCGATGTCATATTTCATAAAGATAAGTGCCCTCTATCGTGATATTATTATCTGTGTATGAATGTTTTCCGCTGTGTAATTTAATTATCATTTACATGTATATGAATGTATTTTCATTGTGTATATTTGATTATCGTTTAATATAATCTTTAGATTATGCATGCTTGTTCGATATTGTTGTGCATGTCGTTAAATCTATTATCTTATGCATCCTTAATATATAAAGAAGGTATCATCATGTGAAATAATTCTGAGGGTGGGCTTGTAGGTAGTGTCCCCTGGCCTATGGGTTGTTGGGGATGTTACAACTTGGCTTCTAGTGGACGATTGTGCATACCTTGCGACAATTCCTTGCACCCGTATACAACCAACTTACGCTACTCCTCCTGAGATTCTGAGTTGAAAGACTATGTCACACACTCCTTGCGGAAAATATGCACTCTCTTCATACAAATCTCCCAAATTATCCTTCTTGGACTTGTTCCTTCTGGACACTCTGGACTTCTCAGAATGACTTCTACGATACTTAATGAAGTATTGACCCTGCGCATCCCTTGCATCAAAATTCCTTCAAATTGATTTTGGAAGGGTGGTTGTGCACTCCTTGTAGTAGTTCTCAAATGCTCAATTGTTCCTCCTGAACAATATGACTCTGAGCACGTCTTTGTCTACACACACTTTCAAACTATCCCTCTTGAATTCCTAAGTTCAAATAGACTCTCTCAACACACACCTTGCAGACACTTATGCTCTCCTTGCATACAAAATTTTCATGTTATCTCTTCTGATCTTCTGAGTCGAAACAAACTCTATTAACACACACCTTCCAGACACTATGCACTCCTTTCACAAGCTCGTAGAAGAGAAATAATTGAAAATTATCTATTCTCTCATAGATTCATACAGTCAACCATTTAAATGCATTCATAACATAAGAACAAGAAATAACACAGAAATGTAATTAACACAAAGATTACCATTCATTCATCCATATAGACACAACAACACCAAAAAATTTGGAACAGTGCTCCTCTATTATATTCATTCAACTGATATGTACATGGATTCATACAATTCTCGTTAGCAATAATAATCTTAACTAGAATGCCCAAAACCATCAACAACCTCTAAAATGGTTTTCAACTATAATTAAAATCAACAACCTCATTTGGGAAAAAACACATTTATTTATACAACACGAGATGATTGAGCTTTCCCTCCAAGCTACCTTAGTCCTATCCTATCGAAATAAAAACATTCAACTACTAAGGATTTATTACAATAAATTTTTTGAGGTAGAAAGATAAGATCAAACATATTAAATCTATACTGCAATCAACTTCATTAAAATAAAATACATTTCCCATCGATCTCATGCATGTTGATATTATGGTAGTTGCGGGAGGTATTTACCTCCATGTGTAAACCTGACGAGAATAGAATACTCCGGGAAGTAAAAAGAAATCCTAATGAGTTGACTAATAACCCTAGGAGACTTGTCAGCTCAAGAAGATAATTTATATTAGGTAATTAGCCTCCAAGAGAAGAAGTTAGCTAGAAGAAATAATATATACTGAGAAGACAGATATCCAGAATGAGAAGTCGGCACAGGAAGTTAGCCAGAATTACTATAAATATAGGAGGCCATTCTTCATTCTTGCAGGCAGTCTCAGAATTGCAAAGCAGCACTTGTGTGCACTGCAGTGCCCAGTTTTGTGCGCAAGTTTGGAGGAGAGCTGCCATTGTAGTTGTTGCAGCTAGCAAATTGATTTTTTCTTGGAATATCTCTTGGCTAGGGTTTGGACTATCTGATCAGTTATTATTTGGTGTGTTATCCTTGGAGAAAGGATCGCTACCCTTTGTTTGGATATCTAGCCTAGGGTTTGCTTCTAGAATGATTCTTTGTCAAGGTTAAGGTGCTTGGAGGGTGGCTTTGACCTATGGTTGGGTGACAATAGTGATATTTTCAATGGTAAAATGATCACATCCATTCATATTCTAACAGGTTATGGGACCACACCTCCTTCATTCAGTCTAACCATTGGAAGGAAACATATCCATAAGGATATTAATCTCGCTGAAGAACTGTCACCGAGGTTTCTAGTAGGAGCACTCACCATAGTATTGTTGCTAGGGTTGCTAGTAGGTGCAGTTGTAGAAACCCTAATCCTCTTGTTGAGCCACCTTAAGTGAAGGGATTGACCTAATTTCTGGATAGATCAGTGCACCCTAGCTTAGCGCATCTCCTAATACTCTCAGCAAGCCAAGACGTCAAGTATGAATTGTTGGTCAGATCTATGGTTGACCAAGTCAAATCAGCCGTGACTTAGTCTATGAAGTCATAGAACAAGTTATATGGAGCTTCTAACTTCAGAGTGTGGAATACAAGGATTGACCTCATGCTTGCCAAGAATGAAGTGTTGGATATCGTGAAAGGGAAGATCGTGGAACCAGAGTTTGGAGAAGAAAATGAGAAGGAAGCACATAACGTTGCAGTTATGGAGAAGTTCAAAGACAATGACATCAATTCCATGAGTATCATAGTGGACTCTATAAAATACCACTTGATACCCTACATCTCCTATCTTGACTCATCGAAGAATATGTACGATGCCCTAACAAACCTCTTCTCAGTCAAAAACATTGGACAAATAATGAGTTTAAAGAATGAGCTCCATGACATGAAGATGAATGATGATGATAGCATAACATCATACGTTCTGAGGATTTCCCAATTAATATATCAACTACAATCTATTGAAGAGATCATTTCAGAGAATGAATTGGTAAACATAGTACTCAATGGTCTTCCCAAGAGATGGGATGCATTTGTCACAAGCATGAACACAAGGAAGGAGTATCCTACATTTGAATAAATTTGGTCTTTTTGTTCTCAAAAAGAATCCAGGATCATTGCAAAAGGGAAACCCCAAAAGAAGTACGATGATCAAGCCTTCACAACAAGATTCAAGAATTTCAGTAACAAAAGGAAGCTTGGTTCAAGGAGGAATCCAAATCAAGAGAAATATATTTCAGAAATACAATGCTTCAACTGTCGAAAGTATGGTCACTACAAGAATCATTGCCCCGAGATAAAGAAAAGGAAGGAGAAACACAAAGCATTTGTTGCCGAAGAAAAGGAATCTACAAAGAAGACTAAGCAGGATGAAAGAGACTTCTTCTTTTGAAGGTAACACTACTCTTCTTAGTTCTTGTACATATCTTGTATATCTATCTCTTGGAAGATAATGTGTTCCAAGAAGAACTATACCTATGGAAGAACAACAATATAAGTATTTCTATCATTATACAAGTTATCTAATACACATGAAAGTATGAAATACATCAAACAAATCATGTGGAAGCTATTACAATATAAGTCGAAATCAGAATCAATCATGAAGAGACTTAGAAGAAGCAAAGGTAGAAAGAAGTCAACAATCAAGAGGCAATTGGAGAAAGACTTTTGACATTTTGCAGAAGACAATAAGACGGAAGCGTGGACTCTGTTAGATGGAGAAAGATGATTATATGCACTCATACATGAAGCAAGGATTAGGAGGGAGATAATCCTATGATCCATTGAATATGATGAGGTATATATCCATGGTAGCTTCCATGAAAGACAGTACGTGTTCAACTCAACCTCAAAAGAATTCTTCTTCAAAGAGAAGCCTTAAAGTATCCCTGGTTGTCCATCCACATCCATGATTCTATAATGAAAGGAAGAAGTGGAATATTTAGGGCATGGAANCAATCATTGTATTAAGAATCATAAGATTACTAGCCTGATATGAACTCACCAAAAACAATCAAGAAGAGGAACTAAAAGTTATGATTAACAACGGTGTATATATGCAAGCATTGCAAGATCCAGAACTAGAGGTTCTCCCAGATGGAGGGAGAAGACTATGACAATTACTTGTTCCATTAAAAGCATACATACCTCTACATGAGTCCTTATATCATCCACAATATCCATGGGTTGGAGTTCTACATCAAATGAATGCAAAGATTTTTCTCCAGATAAATTGAACAAAGAGCGTATGAAGAGAAAACTCAAGACTTTGAAGCATACTAGAAAGAGACCCTTGTATGTAGGTGGAAGAAGATAAATTGGTGGAGAACCTCCAATGCATAGTAGAAGCATGGTGAATATTTTCTATAACAGATATATTGTATCAAGATGATTACTCAAAAGATTAGATCTCATGATGACAGAAGAAGTGCCACATGGATATGTTCCATTTTTCCAACAATGATATACTTTATTGATCAGAGCTACATGAAGCCTTCAGATAAAACTAGTATTCTAGACCGAAGTACATTTGAAATCAAGAATTACATTATCCATGCTGAAGTCTAGAAAGGAGAAAGTAATTCTCCAATACATATCTCCACAAATGAGCAGATAAGAAGACATTTTGGTAACTGTCGAGGATGAAAGAGTTTGCATACTCAAGTTGGAGCTCGTGGAGACAAATTCCTTATTGAAAAAGGAAGAGAAGACTCCCAGGTTGGGAGGGAGAACTGATGTATTATTGATTGATGGACAATCATTTTTCAGTTCGAAAAATGGTCCAGGATGAACAGATTCTTTCCAGTTGGGAAAGTGGATTGAGATTTCTGACAGATAGACATTTTCCAGTTCAGAAAATAGTCTAGATTGTTGATGTACCATAGATAGCAACTTCCCATTGTGGTTAACATGGGAAGTGGTCTAGGACAGTCTCTCTTGTTGAGGGTTACTCAAGAAGACTGGCTTGCCTCCCCAGACAATGATTTCTCATTGTGGTTAACCTGAGGAATGGTCCATTTTGGATTTTTGTGCAGGACAGTCATTTCCTCTTGTGGTTAACATGCGAAATGGTTCGGACAATCATTCCTTAGGGAAGATTCATTCTCTCTATGTTGCACTTTGTTTAGCGCCGGAGGAATGGCCCAGGGTGGGGAATGGTACATGTTCAACAATCAAGGACAAACATTCCTTAGGGAAGACTCATTCTCTCTAGGTTACACTTTGTTTAGTGTCAGAAGAATGGCCTGGGGTGGGGAATGGTCCAAGCTCAGAAATCAGGACAGTTGTTATTCCTTGCTTGAGAAGAATAGTCCAGATATCTCATCATTGATGTCTTACTTTTTAAGGGAAAATTCTCTTCCGAGATCTCACAGATGTGAGTGGAAGAATGTCCCAGATGATTAAATTATATATCATAACATTGTTTCTATGAAGGTTGATATCATATGATTGTTATGAAGAGAGTAGATGTATACTACTGTGGTGGATGTGTTCCATTATTTGTGACTATATGTCACTAATCAAGTACCTATGTGCTACTTGGTGTGGTAGTGTACCACTGGATTGTAGTTGTGTACTACTATGGATAGACACAATTGTCTTCTATTGAATGATATTGTTCTGATTGCCTTGAAGAGTATTAGCAGTGTTGAAAATGATTATCAACTAGATGGATAATCAATGAATAGAGATTTCCTAGACAGAAAATGGTTCAAAACATTTATTCTTATAGATTAGAAGAATAGTTCTTGTGTCACTCTATGGAGTGAGCATCATCTATGATTACTCAGATAGAGTATGGTTTCGAGAGATGATGCAACTGTTGACATTGATAATAATGATGGTGCTCATGATCTTCTCATGAGATAGTCTAGACGACTATGTTGATGCTACCAGGTGAATGGTATGTTTTGTGCTCAAGACCATTACCTGTAATACCTCCCTAGCTAGGAGGGAGTGTTGATATTATGGTAGCTGCGGGAGGTATTTACCTCCACGTGTAAACCTTATGAGAATAAAATACTCCAGGAAGCAAGAAGAAACCCTAATGAGTTGGCTAATAACCCTAGGAGACTTGTCATCTCAAGAAGATAATTTATATTAGGTTATTAGCCTCCAAGAGAAGAAGTTGGCCAGAAGAAATAATATATACTGAACAGAAAGATACTCAAAATGAGAAGTCAGCCCATGTAGTTAGCCAGAATTACTATAAATACAGAAGGCCAGTCTTCATTTTGGCAGGCAGTCTCAGAATTGCAAAGCAGCACTTGTGTGCACTGCAGTGCCTAGTTTTGTGCACAGGTTTGGAGGAGAGTTGTCATTGCAGCTGCTACAGCTAGCAGATCAATTTTGGCTTGTACTATCTCTTGGCTAGGGTTTGGACTATCTGATCAGTTATTGTTTGGTGCACTATCCTTGGAGAAAGGAGGGCTACCCTTTGTTTGGCTATCTAGCCTAGGGTTTGCTTCCGGAGTGATTCTATCTCAAGGTTAACGTGCTCAGAGGGTGGCTTTGGCCTATGGTTGGGTGACAATAGTGATATTGTCAATGGTAAAATGAGCACATCCATTCATATTCTAACAACGCGATCATCCAACTCCAGAACATTTAAGAAGTTCTTAAATTACAGTCTTTTGAGAATACGTTTAGTCTATATTTGGAGGGGTTATCTTTGTTGCCTTTCCTAGCACAACCTCGTGTTTATCCGTTGTGTTAGATGGGGGTCCTGGATAACTTTTAAGATGCTGGAATTTAACACTCCCTAACTCTGACTCCAATGTTTGTTTAACGACCTTGAAGAGTTTTCCTCTCCAAAATAATTCAAGGCCATAACCCTAAACTAGTTGGTTGACCCTACAAACATAAAAAGTCTAGTTAATTTTAGATTTAGCATTCTTTTTAATGGCTTGATTTACTCAAGGGGTATGGCGATGAAACTAGTGATGTTATAAGAGATGAAAAAGAGGAGAAAAATGAAATTTGGAAGCAAAATTACTTCTAATCAAAAGCAAAGTTTTACAACTAACTCCATGTAACCAAATTTTCTTTAACTAACTTTTTCAGGATCTTTGAAAACAAGACCTAAAATGAATTTTATCTTGACTACAAGCTACTTATGTTTCAAGAAATCAATAAAGAACTTAAAAAACATACTCTTTTACCTTTCTAGCAAATAACTGACTCTAACTACTTTACCAAACTAAAAATACAATACATATTTTTTTAAATTGCTTTAAACTGAAAAACTGTTGTTAGCACTAGAAGTCACCTCTGGATTGCATCAGAGGTAATCTTGATACCCATCAGTTTTTGTAGATGTTGGTTTTATATGGATGGAGGTCGATGGAAAAAACTAAGAATCTGAATGATGTTCAACACATAACTTGACAAGAAATGTACAGGGAAGTGAGGGCTACATTAACTTCAGTAAGTAAATTGAATTAAAGAGAGAGCAGAGGGAAAAATTAGGAGAAAGGGTGAAGGAAGTGGTCCTGGGCATTGGGTCTTCCATCAGCTCAGAGACCAAAACCTGAACTCAATATCATCCTTGAGCTCAAATCCAGACATCGAAATATGCCTACAAGGGATAGAGTTATAGCTGCAGTATGATCAAACCTCCATCATCCTACAACTGCAACAACTCGACTGGATCCTCCATGCTTGAGCCATTCAATGTGAGAAGGAAACATACACACAATGAATGAATAAAATTGACCACGATACCACTATAACCAAACCTCCATTACAGCAGTATAACGATCCTCGACTGGATCATCCATGCCCAAGTATTTTAAATAGCCTTTACAAACAAAAATGGAAAGAGATAAGATGACTTCTATTAACATGAAAGTCTCAAGTCGATTACATAACCAAAGAACATCTCTGACAGAACAACATTATAGATTGGGAGCTCTGCTCAACCAAAGACACTTACAAAAACAACAAAACTCCCTACATATACTCAAAAAATCTTGAAAACAACAACAGAGGCATTCTCAAGCCTCCATGGAATTACGTCGTCTCAATCAGACTACACCTGCAATCTCCTCTGCATATGCCTTCCTCTGTCAGATGTGATCTTGACTCTCACCAAACTCTCAGAGTCTCTGCTTTGTCAGACTATGCATGCAATATCCCTGCACACGCGATCCCGGACTACCAGAGATGACAATCCATCTTCATGGTCATATCACTTTGACTTCTCCATTCACAAGGGAGACGACACTTCAACCACCTCCCCTTCTTTCATAACTTCCTCATGGGGATCATGATGGTGCAAGTCAAACTTGGCACCTGGGAGGCATGGTGGCCTGTCCTTGGCCATCTATTGCTTTGTGGACCTTTGCAGAGGGACCTGACTGGCGTACATGGATAGAGTTGACGAGGCCAAGGAGGTGGGCATGACCAACAGGCTACTAGTTATGCGTGGGCATCAAAGATGTAAAGGCGAAGAGGCGATGTGGCACGAGACCATGATGTGAAGGAAGAAGAGAGACTGCGGTAGTAAGCGTAGTGGGGACAACCTGCCTAGATGGAGGTGAGATGGAGTATGAGAGAAGAACACATGGAAGGAGATGGTAGGTGGAAGTGAAGAGGGATATGATGTGGAGGTGAGTGAAGGAAAGGTGTGCTAAAACGAAAGGATGAGAGGGAGTGGGAGAAGTGATAGGCAGAGGAGAGAAATAGAGTGGGGGACATATGACAGTGGGAGGATGGAGCGGTAAGCGGGAGTGGTAAGTGGTCTACTCGAAGGG
>JASDQU010274667.1:2049-15088 GCA_032191745.1 Picea mariana
ATAATAATAATAATAACTTGAGTAAAATATTAATTTTCTTAAAAACACAGAGAAGAGGTGTATACTCTGTTAGTACTCTGTAAATTTGTTCGGCTTATAGACAGACGACAAAGGTAACTTTTTCAACAAACTTTGAGACTCGAAACTAGCTTTTCGGATCTAGAGAGTGCTCTCTCAAGAGACACAGTCTCAGCGCGGGATATGGCTTTAAAGTTGTGGTTAGATTTAACATTGTTAGATAATAAATTCTGGTTTCATTGGCGTAAGATAGTAGGACCTCAAGCCATGGAGTTGATTTAAGGAAACGATGGAAACAAATGACTCGGTGACTGAGCTTGAGAGGATAAAGGCTAAGCGAGCAACAACCTTCAGTGTAAAATCGTTGAGTGAGGCGGAGAGAAAAACACAGAAAACAACTCGGAGCACCGTTGAGGATGAGTTCAGAGTTAACTTTTAGAGGAAATACGTTTTGTCTAAATGGCGCGAACAAGGGGCGCTGTGCAGCGAATCCACATGCTCGAAATTTCGTTCCGAGTTAGACAAAAAAGATATGAATAAAGAAAACAGGAAGTACAATACATCTAACTACTACCATTAGAATCTTTTCATCAAATTACAGGACCTTTGCATTAAGCTTCAAATGAACTCAAATTACATTCAATAGACGATGTCTATACTAAATTTGGCCAACCAACCTAGCTTACATCGAAAATATAAAATATATAAACAAGGGTGTCACTTGGGCTACCTTACTCTTCTAACTGCTATCTCTACAAAATAGGAAACTGACTGTTCTGCGTTACAAAACTCTTCGCATGATGTTTTCCAAAAATAGACAATGAATACATCTGACTACATCATGATTGTTTGTAATCCGCCACGGGGATTCGGTTACCGATCAGGTATCATCATGGGGAATGATGTGTCAATGTTGTCCTTCGACCAGATATCTGGGTGGACAAATGTTTGTCGGAGTCCCGCTATCTGCTGTAACGGCTTTGATTTTCTGTCGCACGCTCATTTGCTGGGGGAAGTGCACGTGGTTGTAGACAGTCACAGCCGTTATTAAAATGGAAAAATGTCTTAGGCGATGTCTCCTTCAAAATTGTCAAGGTTTGCCTTCTGTTTGCAAATACAAGAACGAACTCGGCAAATCTTGTTTCTTCTAGTCATTGGCGAGAGCTGCGCGGGCTCTCTTCGACCGTTTCACATTCTCTGGAGTGTTTGGTATACCTTTCTTCCGACACCCGCCGTGCTTCACACAACTGTACAATCATATCCTGCACCTCTCTGAGTTGTCTTTTGAGCCACGTAACATTCCCTTCGCGACCTTGCGTTGTTGATGCTTCTGTGGTCTTTGTCGCCAGTTGTTGTCTCAACTCCCTGTTCTCTTGGTATAGTTCGGCGATGGAAAACTTCTCTTGCTTCAACTGCTGAGATGTCTCTTGATAATTTGTACCCGGGGCATCCATCCTCCTCGTTTTGCTCCCACTTTCTGGGCTGGTACCTTCCAGAGGCTCTAGGCAGACGACGTGCATAAGTAATTGTTCAGTGATCGGTCGTGCGCGCGACTCATCTGAGATTCGAGTTTCCCCAACTTCCTTGTTCTTCCTTGGTCTACCCATTCTCCGAGGTATCCATTGTTGGGGAGACAGGGCTTCCACTTTCCTTCCTTCTTGCGCAGTTCCTTCCACTCCATGTTCTACGCGGTGTGATATCGTCATTCCCGTGGGTAAAGGAAAAATCCCTCTTTTATCCTTGGGGATTCTTTTTGTGAGTGAAAATGAATCCCAATCACTTTGGGGTTCGGGTATGGCGATTTTGCCACTTCGCGTGCCTTTCTTTATGCTTTGAGAGGTTGCCATGGCGCGACTAGTATTTATCTTGTGCGCAGTGGATCCGACGAATACCCAAGATGGAGAATTCGATCGACTTGGGTCTATGAGAAAACTTACAGACAGAGCTTGAATTCGATTTTGCGAATAACATGGGTGCAAGACCTCTGGGATTTATAACAAATCAGGCAGAAAGAGGAATCATACCAAGGAACAATGAATTCATGGCAATTGGATGTTTCAAATCGAATTGCAGATTTTCCATGGCACATCCTTGCGTGTAAGGTATAAGCGATAAGGGCTGCAGGGCATACATGATATGAACGCCGCAATTTTTCATTTCCTCGGACTTCGTAATGAGCTGATAATAGTTTCTACACTTGCCGACGCGACTTCCATTGACTACTTGACTCAACCTGGGGCACGTAGAGGCTACCTTTTAACAGGACTAGACTATCTGGGAACAACATACCCATACCATTTACGCATGTTTCGACTCTGACAACCCTTCTCGCTTCCAAGGGCCAATAGGCCACTTGCTGACTTCGACCCCTTCACTGTTACGTACCCAAATTCACATGTTTGGACACATGGGCCATAGCCCGACCGAAAATCGACTCTAATTGAAAGAAAAATAGCGGTTCTAACAACTGGCTCCAACGGGGATGCTATCCTCCCTGTGAGGTAGAAAATAATAGTAGACCAGGTGCCTGACCATTGGGCCTTATTTCGACTCTTTGACACTGCAATATGAAAAACAAGACGCAACCTAAACCTATCGACATAGTTTCTAAAAGACTCAGCACAAAACTCAGGGCCTTCGCTTTGGGCTTTAATTTTCTGCTGACCTACTGACTTGACACACAAATAAAATAACTATTTACAATGAAAAATGACTTAAACAAACTTTATTTCATCAGATAATGTTTGATGAACCTGCCATTTACAGGCCCCCAACCAACACACTGCCCATTTAGTTCTTCCAAAAAATAAACATTATTTCCGCGATGTGCACCGATTCTGAATGGACCCGTCCACAGGTTATCGAACTTTTCGTGCTTTCCTTTGTCCTCATTTCTTGCATCCCATCTCAACACTAGATCACCCAACTGGAAATCCTCTGGATTGGAACGATTGTCAAAGGCTTTCTTCGTCTTTTTCTGGTGGAGCTGTGATCAATTGTACACTTGTTCCCTCATCTGCTATGTGTGAACCAACTGATTTATTCTTCTTTTCTCATCATTTGGCTCGGCCTCCTGCTCTTGCAATAATTTTCTGACGAGCAACCCCAGTGTGGTAGGAAAATTTGCATCTACGTTGTATACAATATGGAATGGCCACATTGAGATGGACTTCTTGGTGGTAACCCGATCTGCCCACAACACATAGATAAGCTTTTTATGCCAAGCTTTCTTATTGTCTTGCAGGAGCCTTTTGATGATCTGGGTTAGGATTTTATTCGAGGATTTTGCTAACCCGTTTCCTTGTGGGTAGTACACCGTAGAATGCCCCAGGGTTATATTGTAATCCTGATAAAACTTTTCCATCCTCTTAGACTTGAATGCAACCACATTGTCTGTTATGATATTGATGGTGCAGCCGAACCTTGACAAGATGTTTGTCTACAGGAATTGGATGATGATTGCGTCGGTAGCTTGCTTCGTGGGGATCACTTCTATCCATTTCGTGAAGTAATTGGTGGCCGCTAGTATCCATTTGTGCTGCGCCGAGGATGGAAGATTTATTTCCCCTATGAAATCCAAACCCCACTGCATGAATGGTGCCTCAACTGAGATTGAATTTAGTGGCAGGGGCTGCAACTTTCTTCTCCCATCGAAAATATGACATTCGTGGCAACTTGAGACTTCTTTGTACACGTCTACGAAGATTGTAGGCCAATAGTAACCCACCCTGAGGATTTTGTGCACGGTGGCTTTCCAGTAATGCTGTCCCCCGTAGTCGCCCTTGTGAAATTATTCCGTGGCTTGCTTCGCATCATTCTCAAGCAAACAACTCAACAACATTCCCCCAAGATCTTTCCAGTAGTGTGAGTTGTCCAGGATGCAGAACTTAACCGCTTTAAGCTTGAGAAATCTAGCATTAGTCTTACTTACACCCAGAGGGGCCTAGAGATTCTTCAACACATAGATGATATTTGCATACCACGATGAATCGACGAACTCCTGGGACACCTGTGTAGCCATTTCTTCTTGAGGACTCTCTGACAGATCGACGATGAAATTTATTCCCACATTGTCGCAGTCCAACTGCGCCATTAGCTTCGCGAGGCCCTGACCCTTAATCAGTTTTGTAGGCTTAATCTCTAGGTCATATTCCAACATGGCCTCTATCCATTTTCCTCTCCTCCCTTCGGGGTCGGCCTGAGTCAGGATATCCTTAACTGAATTGCTGGGCACATAAGCAATAACCTGGGAGTGCAATATGTATGTCACGAACTCCTTCAAGGCTTTCACTAAGGCATATGCTTGTTTTTCCATAATGTCGTACCTTAGTGGAGCATCTCGCAATGTCCTACTGAAATAAGATATAGGCTTCTCGAAGTTCTTCTCATCTTTATGCAACAACACGTCGATGATTGTATGCTCCGAGGAAAATGAAAACAGGATGAAATCTTTCGCGAAGTCCAGACTGGCTAGCACATGAGCTCTAGTCAATGCCACCTTGATATCTTCAAACAACTTCTTGGTTTTCGGGTTTCACTTGGTCTCATTTCCCTTTCTGAGCATACAGGTGATATGATTTATAATCTCTGCTAGGTTCGGGATGAATCTCCTCAAGAATTTTACTTTTCCTAGGAAGGATTGCACTTTTTTTTTACTGTGCGGAGTGTCGATTTTCAGGATTCATTCAACCCTACTGTGGTCTATCTTAATGCCTTCCTTCGAGATAATATGTCCCAACAACTTCCTTTCTTCCACCCCGAAACGTGATTTCTTTGGATTCAATGATATGCCGAACTTCCTGGACTTATGGGAAAATTTCTTCAGATGCTCAAGGTGTTGTTCATCGGAGGCAGAGTATACCGTGATGTCGTCCAGATAGATCACAATGAACTTGTCCTTTTCGTCGGCAAATGAAATATCCATTTCTCTCTGGAAAGTAGCTCCAGTGTTCATCAGGCCGAAAGGCATCTTGGCGTACATGAACGTTCCCCATGGAGTTGTGAAAGCTATTTTTTCTCTGTCATCTGGGTGGACCATGATCTGATTATACCCCGAAAAACCATCCAGCATGGACATCTTCTGGGACCCCACCACCTTTTGCAGGATATAGTCCATTTTAGGGAGAGGGTAGTGGTCCTTTAGGGACAATTTATTTAAGTTTCGGAAGTCCACACACAATCGTATCTCGCCGCTCTACTTTGTTACAGGTACCAAATTAGCTACCCATTTCGATAATCTTAAAGAAACAATAATCTTAGCTTCGAACAGTTTCTTTAACTCCTTCTTGATCAACAACAGTAGAAGGGGATTTATCCGTCGCATATTCTATTTGAACGGCTTCTGGTCTTCTTTGGGAGGGATGACATGCTGGATTACTTTAGTGTCATACACCTTCAAATCGTCATAGCTCCATGTGAAGACATCGGGGAAATCCTTCATGAGCTTAACGTAGTCTTGTTTGACCTTTGGATTGAGTGTTTTCGATAATTTTATCATTTTCGGGTTCTCCTCAGTCCCGATGTTGCAGTCTTCCACGTCCTCTTCGCTTGTAGTGATCTTGGGATTTTTAGCCACGTCATTTTTGTCAAACAGCTTTTCCAGCGGCACTAACCCTTTCGGAATAATGTTATTTTTCAGCTGTATTATGTCCCTTCCCACGATATGGTTCTGGAAAGGGTCATCATTACTACATGCATCCACGCTCCCATCTTCATTGCAACAACATTCTTCATCAATGTTTGTGTTAGCGAACTCGTCGCTCATCTGAAGAAATCTTTCCACCTGCTTGTCATCCTCAAACACCTGCTAGTATTTTGTATTATCAGGCACTGTCGGCCTGTGCTTGACTTCAATCTCATATTTTTTGTTTGGGAAGATGAAGATTTCAAAAACCGAGGCCGAGGTGGGCAATGCATCGATGATTTGATTTTGCTTCCTCAGGATAGCAGATATGTCATACTCTGAAAATTCCTCGAGGAGGTCCAGCGTCAAGTTTCTGTATGCCCTTAGCCTGGGGTGCTTTGTTTGATATATGCCTTTAACCTGGTTTATGACCAGTTCAGAGTCTCTGCGCACTGCTATCCTCTCTGTGCCTAATTCTTTTAGCACCTTCAGGCCCAGAATCAGTGCCTCATACTCGACCATGTTGCTTGTGCATTCGAACATGAGCTTGTATGAGCGCAGCTTTGTGCCCACTTCAGGGGGGCTTACCCATACGCCGACCCCAACCCCTTCTTTGCTGACTGCGGTGTCAAAACTCATGTTCCATATCCCGTTTCCGTGTGGTCTTCCGAGTCAGCGCACTCTGCTGCTTTCTGTGCGGTTTCCTCATCGACCGTCATGATGGTTGTCGACTCTTCTTCTTCAAAACTCGGGTCATTTTAGAATATAGAAGAACCGACCTCAGTGTCGATGGAGTATATGGGATGGTTATTTCATTGTGTCTTGCTACTCACCATGTATTTCAACAAGACTTCTCTGTACAACTGTCTGTCCTGGACAAAGATAGGAATGGTGGCGTATGACATGTCCATTTGCAAGGTCCCCTTTAACTTTGTAGCCCACGATATGGACATCAACATGCCAAACTTAGGAGGTATGTACGCCACGACCACGTCCATAACGATGTTCTTCGAAGGGATTTGGGCCAATGACACGACCAAGTCCTTGATGAGACCCAAGCACCTGACTTTCCTCGAATCAAAAGAGAAAAGATCCTTGTAGGGCCTGGTGATATCCAAACCCAATTCATCCCTGATCACCTTTGGCATGAGGTTGTGCGACGCACCAGAATCCAACATGGCGTTATGTAGGGTCATGTCATGAACCTTTAGACTGACGTAGAACGGGGGCACATCCTCAGTATCACTTGTCGCGTCAATGCGTGGACCAAACATAATAGCAGGGTGATCGTCTTGGATATTCAAAGTATCGGGGGTCCCTCCCATTTTCATCATTTTAATAATCTATTCCCGATACTCGCCCTTTCTGATAAGTTCGTTGAGCGGGACATAGATTTTGATTTTAGCCATTTCATGCACAAAGTTAAAAGGGGGACATATTTTCTCTACCTCTTTTTCACTCGCTTCTCGGCTTGCTTTCGGAGTTTTCTATGGGGCCTCTTCCTTCGACTTTGCCTTCTCTGTCACATCCTTGGTCACGCTGTCTAGATTCGGTTGGCTTGTGGAAGGGGTGTCCGTCGGAGGTTTCCTTACGGGATTCGTCTGCTGAGGCTCGGTAGACTCTTCCTTGCTCCCGAGGTAGTATCTTTTCTGAAACTACATGATGGCGTTGTTATAACCTTTTCTGAACTCTTCCGTCTCCTAGTACAACGCGTCATAAGTTTCCCCAATCCATGCATCGTCTGTCTCCAGCATAAAATTGTCGTTTCTGCTCATGTACTGATCATGTTCTCTCTTTGTCAAAAACAGGCGTAGGTTCTTGTCATCGCAACAATGCATTTGTTCTTCGAACATATGGTCGAAGTCTTCATCCACGTAGTTGTTTTGGAATGGAGGCCTTGTCTGCTGGTTGCCTTGATCTCCTTGCTCCCTTTGTCTGATCTGAGGAACTTGACCCCTCCCGAGGTTCAGATTCCTGGGCTGGGGATCCTGCTATTCCTGAGCAGCGGGTTTGTTTCCCACAAACATTTTCTCCATTAGCTTCTCCATGGTTCTCATCATTAAGTCAATTTTTTCGTCTGTGAATCTCAAGGTCGAGGGCTATGCGTCTCCTTGGGGCTTCTTATCGCCTCTGTTGAATCTTTTCCTGATCTTCCCGAACACCATCATATTTACCTCAACTTCAATTGCATTGCTCATTATCACGTCTAGGTTTTTTGATCTTCTTTCTCTCAACAACAAAGTGAAGTCGTTGTCGAAGGAGTCGGCGTATCGCAACTGTGTAGCCCCAGGAGGTGGTTGGACTTCTGCGGGAATCGAGTTATAAACCTTCATGAAGCAGGCTGAGAATTCTTGCACCGTCTCCTCTGACGCCTTCTTCATATTATTGTACTGCGATAACAACTGTAAGGGGTTCTTCTTGTCTCCCAATCTGTTGATGAAAGATGTTTCGAACATGGCGAAGTCTTGAATACTTATTGGTTGTAGGGATTTGAACCACCTCCTCACCTCCCCCGTAAAAATCTGTGTGAACAACCTCATTTTCGCGTCTTCATAGTCTACCTCTTCCAAGTCGATGAAATCGTTGAACCAATCGAGATGTTTTTGGGTCGAAAACGCTCCCTTCAGCATCATAGAGCTTAATCCTCTGGTTGTAATTTTGGGGCAAATCATGAAGTTGGGCGGGCAGAATGAGGGGGGTGAATCTAGCAGCCGTGGCTCTAGGAGGGCTTGGGATTTGAGGGATATTATTGGATATCAGGGCTTGGAATCTCTTCTGGTCGAAAATTATGTCATCCAAGCTGGTTTCCGACTTAGACCTGAACAGGGTTTGCTCGAATAACTCGTCAAACTCTAGGTCATCAATGCTTTGCGCGCCGTCTTTAGGTAAGGACATGCTTCTGTTGAGGAAATAGAATGGGTTCGACGCTTGCTCTCTAGTCCTGCACAAAATTTTCTCAGGGTCGTACACAGGCTCTGTAGGGTTTGGGTCAGGATTTACTCTGGTATAGATTGTCTTCGGAGCTAAGGTTCCTGAACTATGCTACTTGATGCCACTGGTCTTTTTGACTGGAGTTTCCAGGGTAAAGGTTTCAGCTGGTACATATGTTTGTCCCTCTGTTACCCTCAGGGGTCAAACTATAACGTTAGTCATTTTTGCAGGGAAAATCTATTCAATTTCGTCCTCGACAACGACACCAGAATGTTAGCACTCTGTAAATCTGTTCGGCTGATAGACAGACGACAGAGGTAACTTTTTCAACCAAGTTTGAGACTCGAAACTAGCCTTTCGGATTTGGAGAGGGCTTTCTTGGGAGACATGGTCTTAGCGCGTGATATGGATTTCAAGTTGTGGCTAGATTTAACACTGTCAGATAATAAATTCTGGTTCCATTGACGTAAGATAGTAGGACCTCGGGCTATGGATTCGATTCGAGGAGATGATGGAAACAAATGACTCAATGACTGAGCTTGAGAGGATAAAGGCTAAGCGAGCAACAATCTTCAGTGTAAAATCGTTGAGTGAGGCGGAGATAAAAACATAGAAAGCAACTCAGAGCACCGCTGATGATGAGTTCATAGTTAACTTTTAGAGGAAATACATTTTGTCTAAATGGCGCGAACAAGGGGCGATGCGCAGTGAATCCACAGGTTCGAAATTTTGTTCCGAGTTAGACAAAAAAATATATGAATAAAGAAAACAGGAAGTACATATGCAAGGAAGGGAAAACAATACATCCAACTGCTACAATTTTAATCTTTTCATCAATCTACATGACCTTTGCATTAAGCTTCAAACGAACTCAAATTACATTCAATAGACATTGTCTATACTAAATTTGGCCAACCAACCTGGATTACAACGAAAAGATCAAATATAGAAACGAGGGCGCCGCTTGGGCTACCCTACTCTTCTAACTGCTATCTCTACAAAATAGGAAACTGACTGTTCTACGTTACAAAACTCTTCGCATGAAGTTTTCCAAAAATAGACAACGAATACATTTGGTTACATCATGATTGTTTATAATCCGCCACGGGGATTCAATTATCGATCAGGTATCGTCATGGGGAATAATGTGTCAATGCTCTCCTTTGACCAGATATTTGAGTGGACAAATGTTTTTCAGAGTTTCACTGTCTGCTGCAACGACTTTGATTTTCTGTCGCGTGCTCATTTGTTGGGGGAAGTGCACGCGACGAGTGGCTGTAGACAGTCACGACCGTTATTAAAATGACAAAATATCTTGGGCGATGTCTCCTTCAAAATTGTCAAGGTTTTCCTTCTGTTTGCGAATACATGAACGAACTTGGAAAATCTTGTTTCTTCTGCTTGCTGGCAAGAGCTAAGCGAGCTATATCTTCGGCCGTTTCACATTCTCTGGAGTGTTTGACATACCTTTCTTTCGACATCCATTGTGCTTCGCGCAGCTGTATAATCATATCTTGCGCCTCTCTGAGCTTTCTTTTGATCCACGTAACATTCCCTTCGCAATCTTGCACTGCTGATGCTTTTGTGGTCTTTGTCGCCAACTGTTGTCTCAGCTCTGTGTTCTCTTGGTACAGTTCGACGACGGCTAACTTCGCTTGCTTCAGTTGCTGAGATGTCTCTTAATCATTTGTACTCAGGACATCCATCCTCCTCGTTATGCTCCCACTTTCTCTGCTAGTACCTTCCAAAGGCTCCAGGCGGACAACGCACATAAGTAATTGTTTAGCGATCGATCGTGCGTGCAGATCATTTGAGATTTGAGTTTCCCCAGCTTCCTTGTTCTTCCTTGGTCCGCCCCTTCTTCGAGGTATCCGTTGTTGGGGAGACATGGCTTCCAATGTTCTTCCTTCCTGCGCAGTTCATTCCACTCCAAGTTCTGCGCGGTGTGATGTCGTCGTTCCTGTGGGTAAAGGAAAAATCCCTCTTTTATCCCCGGGGATGCCTATTGTGAGTGAGAATGAATCCCAATCACTTTAGGGTTCAGGTATGGCGATTCTTCCACTTCACGTGCCTTTCTTTATGCTTTGAGAGGTTGCAATGGCGCGACAAATATTTATCTTGCACACAGTGGATCCGACGAAAGCCCAGGATGGAGAATTCAATCGACCTGGGTCTATGAGAAAACTTACAAATAGAGCCTGAATTTGATTTCCAGAATAATATGGGTGCAAGATCTCTTGGATTTATAACAAATCGGGTGGAAGGAGGAATCATGCCAAGGAACATTGAATTCATGGCGACTGGATGTTTCGAATCGAATTGCAGATTTTCCATGGCACATCCCTGTGTGTAAGGTACAGACGATAAGGGCTGCAGGGCATACATGATACGAACGCCGCGATTTTTCATTTCCTCGCCCTTCATAATGAGCTGATAATAGTTTCTACACTTTCCGATGTGACTTCCATTAACTACTTGACTCGACATGGGGCACGTAGAGGCTACCTTTTAACAGGACCCGACTCTTTGGGAACAACATACCCGTACCATTTACGCATGTTTCGACTCTGACAACCCTTCCCGCTTCTAAGGGCCAACAAGCCTCTTGCTGACTTCGACCCCTTCACTATTACGTACCAGACTTCACATGTTTGGACACATGGGCCATAGCTCGACCGAAAACTGACTCTAGCTGAAAGAAAAATGGCGACGCTAACATACTCAACATTGTCTTTTTGATATAAATGCAAGATATACTATTAATATAGTACATATGAAAGAGATGATAATAGAAACAAATATATAAGTGCAAGATATACTATTAACATAGTACACATGAAAGAGATAATAACAAAAACAAATATATATAAGTGAGGGTATATATGTATACTGAGTAGAGGTATGTATGTATATAATTGGAGTTAAATAGATTTTATAATTTCATTGAGAGTAGTGAGATATTTTACAATTCAGTATAAGGGAGATGTTGAGGTATTAGTTTTATGTTAGATAACGTTACAGTAAAAAAAATTAAAGTCGGTTCAATTAAAAAAAAATTGTATCAATTAAAAAAAATAACAATAATAAAAATAAAGTTGGCTCAATTAAAAAGGAACAATTACACACACCATGTAAAACTTGACATAAAATGAAATAATCATAAAAAAATTACTAAAATAATGTAATACTTAATAAATTCGAATTTAAGATGAATCTACGTTTATAAATATTAAAATTCTAGTTGAAGTACATCGTAGTTAATGGAGGCAGATTAAAGGTAAAAGTTTGAGTTGGGCATGGAGTGAATTGAAATATATGGTGATATTTAGTAAATCTCCACTAGTATGTTCCTTTTAGAGAAAACAAAGTGTCTTTGCCTTGTGTGATTTGAGAAGCATTTCAAAGTACACAATTTGTCCACGTACTTATTATTTTGCATCATTCTCAATTTTTTATTGTGTCATTTGAGAAGCATTTCAAAGTACACAATTTGTCCACGTAGTTATTATTTTGCATCATTCTCAATTTTTTTATTGTAGAATTTTATTACTCTTGAGTAGTTATTTATTGTATATTCTTATGTTTGGAGTGAGTTCTTACATTTACAAGTTGTCTTTTCTTTTGTTTGTGGTGAGAAAGTCATGATTTTATAGATTATGATTTTAATGATGACAATTATGATACTAATGATATTATGGAATTAGCATCATTATTATAAAATGCAATTGTAGTGTTGCTTTGTTGATGATGGTGAGAAAGTCATGATTTTATAGATTATGATTTTAATGATGACAATTATGATAATAATGATATTATGGAATTAGCATCATTATTATAAAATGCAATTGTAGTGTTGTTTTGTTGATGATGGGAATAAGAAGGCTTCTCAATTCATCATTACCATGTAAGTTTGTACATTCTTTCGTTGTGATCATTCAAACTTAGTCGATCTATGAAAAACCTAGAAGTAGGTATATGATTGGGACATTATCCAAAGATGTTTATGTATAGTCTTTACATATTCTAATAACAACCCTGTGCTTTGTGGAAGCAAGGGTATGAATGTATACAATTGGATTTTGTGAAGCATTAGTCTCTCATTTGTCATGCTTTTCGAGATATATTTCATGACAAATATTAAAAATTCTAGTTGAAGTTGAGATACATCATAGTCAATGGACGAAGCTTGAAAGTTTGAGTTCAATCTATTTTTTTTTGGCCTCGAGTAATTTTAGGATTGTTATTGGTATTCATGGTAACATTTAATAAATCTCCACTAGAATGTTCTTTTTAAAGGAAGCAAAGTGTCTCTACCATGTCTGATTTGATAAGGATTTCAAAGTACGATATTTGTAGGCATAGCTATTACTTTGAAGAATTCTCAATTTATTTATTGTGAAATTTTATGATTCATTTTTTTTGTTAGTTAAATATTCCTGACTTGCGGGATTGGCCTGTGGCTGAGAT
>JASDQU010274668.1:13548-23771 GCA_032191745.1 Picea mariana
GGCTCATTACCACTTAATTGGGGCATATTAGATTAGTAATGTTATTTTATTTATGTCGGCTCTAGGCCATTAGTTGTAATTTAGATTAGTAATGTTATTTTATTTATGTCGGCTTTAGGCCATTAAACCTCCTAGTCTCCTATATATACCAAGGAGACATTTTCATTTTGAATCAACTGGGACTTGAACATTTAAGTGGGGTAAAAGGAGGTTGCCCCCTCGAAGAGGCTTATTATCTGAAATTATCTCTTTTTCAAGGCGTTGAGTACTTTTCCTGAGGTTTTTCTATGCTATATTGATGTTTGGTTCTTAACAATTTATTTGTATATATGAATTTATTTTATAAAGGTGTATACATGGTGCATTGGTGTTAGGGTGCTTTGTCAAGACGTTTGGGCTTGGTGGTGGTTGAGGGTTCAAAACTCATGAACCCCAATATATTTTTTTTATAATTAACATTTTTTTTAAAACAAATTTTAAACAATTTAAGTTTTTTTTTTTAAACGCAATTTAAAAGAAATTTAAAATAATTAATTAAAAAATAAACAAAAATTAAATAAGAGAAATTTTAAAAGAAATTAAAAATAATTAAAAAAAAAAATTCATTTGAAGTCGATCATCATGGGTGCATGAGGCCCACCTGCCCAAGCTAAATTAAAATTAAAATAATAGTAAAATAAAATAATAATAAAAAAAAAACGACTACACAACCCTAATCGAGCCCAAACCTCAAACTTACTCCTGCGTCCACCGGTGGTCTCTCATGGCTTCTCCTCCGGGGTTCAACGTTGGTCTGAATGCAATAGTCAACAACGCCAACACAAGGGAAAAGGGAAGAGCCCACGAACCCATTTGCTCTGCACTACGCCTCGCACATGAATAACCTTAAGATGCCGAGTTGGTCTAACCCGCCATTTTCAGGTATTGGTCCGAAAGGAAAGGGCATGGGTTCGATCCATGGAATAGCCTAGGTCTACATAGCACAGGGATTCCTTGTATTAACATAGATAATAATAATAAAAATAAAAAGAAGGAGAAATATGTGATCTCTTTGCGATAGCTGTGAAGCAGCGACAACGCAGTTTTTCCTGTGCAGTGGACGAGGCTGTGCTCTGTGCTAATTGCAATGAAAAGGTATGGCTCACAAACCCATTGATCGAATTTTGTTTTAGGGTGGGCATGTGGTTTCCGTATTGAAACCCTCTAGTTCTATGCAGATGTTTACCTAGAATTTTACATCAACCAAGTAGGCCATGCTTTATTCTTATTAGGACTTGGGTTTGAGGTTAAATTGCAGGCTATGCTAATATAATGCTAATGGGCTGTGTGTGTGGTTGCAGGTTGCATTGACGCGTTGTGCACATTGTCGACCCCTAGGCTCTATCATGGTTCCTCCTTTATGGCTTGGATAAATATCTGTGGCTCCTCCCTTGGTGGATCGATGCTTGTCTCTGAGCGTTGGCTTGTATATTGTTTTGGTAAATGATTTGTGCATTGGTTGTGTTTTGATGCTTGACGCATTGTGCACCTGCTATCCTCCTCATGGGATTCGCGTTCAACGCTAGGCTTGTGTTCTTAACTCTCGGTGTTGAGTACTTGGAGGTTGCCCCTACGCCAATATATATATATATATATATATATATTTATTTTCTTTTTGCAGCTTAGTGCTTGGTTGCTTGGTCTAGACCGACCTGTGTTGTGTTGCAGGTGCTTGGCTTTGTATGTTTTTTTTTTTATGCTGTGTACGTTGTTTTGGCTCGTGGGATCCTCCGTGGCAGTTGGTGTGAGTGTTGTTGATGCCCTGGATCTTGTTCTTGGGTGCTTGAAGGTGCAAACAAGCAACGAGCCTGTGGGTTGTTTCCTTGTGCACTTTGCAAAGAGCATGGCTGCGGGATTCCTCGTGGATTTTCCTTCGTATTACTATCCCTTTCTCATTGAAAGTTAAAACTTATATCAAGTGATTTATTAGCTTCATCATGGTCATCCTGAGTACTCTTAGATCTATCCATATCAACAAGTGATGGAGTGGGCATTTCCCACCCATGAACCCATGTGTTGCTTCCAGGCCTGCGGAAACCATGTGGACCAGACCTCTCATCTTCCTTCTTCGTTTTCTTCTACTTTTTTTGTTCCTCAATTAACATTTTACACTTCTTTCTTTCTTCGCTCATCTCTTCTTTCTTCTGATTCTCCAATAAATCATCTCGCTAGTGCTGCTACACCACTGACTTCCTTTGTTGCTGATCAGTTTTTGCATTCTCCATGCCTTTAAACTATTTGTCCTGTGTAATATCCAATTGAAGGGATGGATTCATTCCCAGGGAAGGAGATTGAGTTCCAACAATCTGAGTTGAGTGTTGAATCAGAGAATTTGGCATAGCATGTGATTGTACAATAGCCTGCCCAAACATCACACTTCCCTTCCCAAAGGCTTCTAGGAAATGAGCAAGCAAATTATTTTGCATGAACTATCCTGCTGCTGCATGTGGTGGAAATTGAAGTTCTCTCGACATAACATTAATATCACCTTTTCTTACTGGAGTCCCCGGAGTTTCTGCATGACTGTTCTTTGAGGAAAAGTTTGACAGAAATTGTTGAGGAGAAGCATTTGGAAGTTCTAAAGTTTCTTCCGCACACCATGTGTCTCCAAAAGATGGAAACAGTAGTTGACTCATATGCATCCCCATTGACTTCTGTGGCTCCTCTAAAGTATTTTTTTTTTCTCTAAACTTATCCTAAAGTTTTCCTGTTGTAGAGGCAAAGTACCAACCTTTTGTTTCCCAATATCTTCCTCCTCTCCATTGCAATTTTGAAGGAAATGATTTAGAAATGCATTTTTAACACCAGTTTTACCATTTTTCAATTTTTCTTTTCCTTCATTAGAATTAGGTTCGTTTCCCTTCACTTCGCTCATAGATCCACCACATGATAGGCGCAAGCTTAGTTCAAGGCCGCTGTCATCTTTTGAACCATTTGGAGAGGTAGGATTCTGGTTGAAGTCTCTAACATCTCCCATTTTCAGTCCCTTGTATATGGTTTCACAACCTACTTGGTTCCAGGAGCTGACAACCCATTATTATTATTTTTGTTTAACTATTTGTTTGTTTAATTGAAGCAAGTGTTAAAATTCACTTAATACTTTCACTGTGTAGAATATTATACTACTTTACTTTCAAATGGGCATATTGTTTATATATAGATCTGTGTAAATAAAAAAAAATTGTGTTTTTGGCTTGCAGGCTAGGTGGAGTTGGAGCTGGAGCTTTGAGTCTGAGCTTGGCCCTCGGGCCTAGATTTATATTTGATTAAAGGGTTTCAGGGCCCCTCTCTCAAGGTTTTCAGGTTGTAGGTTTTTAGGGCTGATTTCAATATATATCTACCCTAAACAATTTATTCAGGGTTTCAATATAACTAAAAAGAAGTTATTTAAATTTTTGGGTGGGGTTTGTTTAAATTTCTGGGTGGGTAGGTAGGCCCTTGGCTCCATATTTTAAACCTAGCTCTGATACCATGTGTAGGGTCCTATCTAACATAACCTAAAATTTAATAAATTTAAACATAAAATTTCTTTCAACATATAAGCAATTTCATTATTTAGCATATAAGCATATTCAACAACATGATGATAACCACCTAACATAGCATAATCATGAAAATACATACCTCTGACTGATGTTATTTCTCCAATCTCCGTCTGTCCTCATTGCTGCTCTGCCCAAACTCTGCCCAAAACCGAATCTTTCCTCCCTGCCAACTAGGAACAAAGCTTATCCAACTCCCTAGCTCTAGGATTCCGTGAGGATTCCTGGCCCCCGAGCCCAAAACTCCTAGCAACCGATGCTCCCTTGTAACATCCCAAACAAAATCCAAACCAGAAAATACCAACCAAAAAGATACAGTCCCTAATATGAGATAATGCTTCCTTTCCCCAAAATTCCAAAAGTCCTTCTTCCGAATGCCTCTGCCCCCTCATATCCTCCTTCCCATTCACTGCCTCCTCCTTTCATTCAATGCCACCCACCTTATCCCTCCATTCAATGACTTATCCCTCCATACGTTAAGTTTTCTATTAATTAAATTAAAAATTATTAAACTTTTAATTCGTTACCCAAACATTAAATGAGTTAATTAATTAATTAATTAATCAATATATATTAAACAATAAATAACTAACTAACTAATTAATTAATATTATTAATAAATAATCATTATTTAACTAATATACATTAGGACAGTTAATTATTTAATTAATTATACTTGACAAACCTTAAGCAATTATTTAACTAGGGTTGTTACAGTTTCGGGCCCTCATTGGGCATTTTCCCATTGCCACGTGGCATCCAAGCATTGGCCCACACCATCCAATTTCATAGTCACCCTGACATGTCAGCCTTCCACATCCCATATAGTCTGCCACGTGGCTATATGGACTACCATGTGGCACTTCCTCATTGGTCCACATGTTGACCAAAAAATGCCGAAAACGAGTGACACATGGCAGACTCTGGTGATTCCATGTCACTGATACAGAGAGGTCCAACCTATCACCCCGCAGGGTCTCTCCACCTGACCTCCTGCTCACAGGATCTATTTTCTCCATGGCCCGAAGAACTCAAATTGTTCTTCTAATTCCCTATCAGGAAATATACACCCACAACTTCTCTTCTCGCGTGCGATCCTCCTTCCTTATCCTCTCGGAGGATCAGAACTCGCAGCTTCTCAAATTCAAAGGTTAGTGGTCGGGTGTGAATCTTACGAGTCCCTAAATGCTGATATGAATCAATGATGACCTCACTCTTCTCCTATCGCGACTTACCCTATCGCGACTTCACAACCCACTATATCCAACACTTAGTTTTCCAACTCCCAATATCCGATGCACCGAGATACCGATGCGCCCATGAGTTGACCTTTCCACGGTCCCTTATCTCGCCGAGACTTCGCACCTCGCAGGATCGCTAATCCTGACGCCAATACTTCGGGACTTCTTGCGGTGAGATCCCGAGGGCTTCATGCCACCTGTATTCCACTCGACGGCTTTGCTATGGCCGACACTGTCCTCCAGCTGACGGGTTATCGCTTCTCACAACCTCGCGATACCTGCACCCAAATCCTTGAGCCTTTTCTTGCAAGGCTCCGATACATGATCCCACGTGCGGATCCAATGGTCCTCCTACGATCCAAATCTAACGGCAGTCCTCTTCTCGCGCCTTGCATCCTCATGACTTGGAATACCCAATGTTTGGGCTCTCACCCTGCGAACTCCTGAGTTCGCGAGATCTCTCGATCTCTCGCCACCTGTCCTCCTAGGTGGACGGCTCTTAGCCTTCTTGCCAATTCGCTACTTCGCGTCCTCGCGCCTCGCGACTTTGGACACCCAAATCTCATCCCTTCCACTCGCGAGATCCCGATATGACGTCAGCTACGCCCCATAGTACGGAGCTCTCGCCTCTTCGCCACTCGTGAAGTCGAATGACTTCCTCTTCCAACCTTCGATGCCCGATTTCTCGATGTGGGTAATATTGTGACACGTGTCCGCTCCCAAATGAATGGTCTGGATCCTCGTCGGGATTTCATGACTGCCGCTGTCCCAATTCACACGAACTTGAGAGCTCCGATTCTCCGATGATCGATATCCCGATGCCTGTCGAGACTTCTCTCCTCCTGCTACTCACAAAGGCTTAACCTCCATGCAACTTCCTACAGATCCGACGACTGTCGGGGTTTCTTCTTCTGATCTGATGGCTCAGATCACTTCTCCTTCTCTGCGCTCCTCCTGAGGCTTTACCTTTGCATGCCTTCTCCCGATCTACGACTGTCGGGTATTCGAGTGAGATCTGATGGCTATCGGTCTCCTCCTTCTGTGGCTTCTCCTGAGCTCCTTCTGGATGTAAACCCCTCAACGGTCCAGATCTTCTTTCTCCACTGATCCGACAGCTCCTGTTGCTCCCTCCCGAGCTTCAAACTCTTCGGAATCTTCTCGCCGTAACCTCCTTGCACCTCTGCAAGATCTAACGATCCTCGAAACTTCGTGAAATCTCCTTAGATGATTTTGACCGTCCGTTCTTCCTTGTGTAACCCACGAAATGAGAAAAGTGTCTCTCCACGAGTCTCCTTCGTCACTTCGCCAACCTGCGACGTTTCTTGCAACTTTAGTCGCACCTATCTACGCTGATCTTCAGTGACTCAGAGGCCTACCCTTCCTGATCTTTACTAAATTACTTCAACCTCAATGAGGCTTCTTTGCATGCACTACTTGCGGCAAACCTGCGAACACTTCAACTGTTTGATCTTCCTTTGACTCTACGTGTGCCCGTAGCAGTAGTCCTCCAAAGATTTTGCTCAGATTCACGACTGAGACTTTCTCCCTTAGCCTGCACACTCCTTGCATGGCTCTATGCCCACTTGGCAGAGCTCTCATAGAATCCTCAGTGATTCTGTCTTCTATCTTCAACTCTCAGCAGAGTTCTTCCTCCAGCACCTTGTGCTTATGCTCAATGCCCACCTAGCAGAGCTCTACAGAACTTACAACAAAGTTCTATCTGCAACTGTGTTTCCTCCCACACAGCCTTGCCTCCTGAGGTGTTCAGCAACCTCAAAGGTCTTCCCTCTCTTGAGTTGTTGATCTTAGTCTTGTGCCTTAACACGTCTTCGTCTGACTCCTCAGAGTTCAGAAGTGCATCCTCTGTGCACTCGTATTCAGAGACCGCAGTCCTCTGTCACGCCCTCATGGCATGAAACCTCAAAGACCTCAACTGAATCACACAACTCATACAGAATGCATCCACATAACATACATTCACAGCATATACAAAGAACACACACACACATGCATATAACACAGAATGACATGCAGGAAAAACTGCTTCTGATTATATTAATATGGCAAATGCCTGTATTTTACAAAGGTGTTCTCGAGCTCTCCTTGGCTCTTCCTTACTCTACCATTCTAACTCTCACTCATCTCCACTAACTCAAAATGAGATCTGAAAATCTCTTTTACCTGAGGGGCTCGTCGAGCACTTCCCTCCAGGTCTACCTACTCTAATAAATTACATTCAATGGCTGTCTAGTCCAGCATCTGGATCTAGATATCAGCCGATCTAGCATTAAAGCTGATCCTATCTAATGCCTGCACAAAGGCACGACTTCCTGGCTCAACAACCTAAGCACATTTAATTACATTCATTTCATATTTCAAATGAGGTTGCGCCTCTCTTCAACTTTGAATGCATGCGCGCTGACGTGGCTAGCCGGCTGGCTGGCTAACATGGAGCGATGCTCCTGCATCAGTCACCATGCTGACATCAGCATGATATGTGTTTTCCTCAGCGTGTGCAACATACACTGTATGGACACTAACATCATCCGTACTGATTCTTACGTCAACAGTACAAATGCTGACTTATACCTGCTGACTGGGCTAGGTTGACCAAAACTTTGACTGTGAATATCTTTTGATCCGTAGCTCCGTTTGACGAGCCGCTTACGCCGTTGGAAATATTGCAACATGATCTTCATGATGATGCTAATTTCACTGAGTTTTGAGGACTTTGAATTTTTTCCCTATCTCTATCTGTTGAGGCCATTCTGAGCTTCTTGAGTTGCTTCTATGAATTCTAAGTTGTCCTTAGTCTTCTCTGAATCCTTTTTGGATCATAGTTAATCATTAACAAATAAGTGTTTATGTTCTATTCTTATGTTAATTCTATTGTGTAAATGGTTTACATGAATGTTGTGTGTTTGATGTTTGCTTGAACAATTGCATTTATGTTTAATATATGTTGTTTGATGCAATTAGAACTATGGTATCAGTCAAATGGTCAAATTTGTGTATGATCTATGATTGGTAAGCTACATGAATTGAATTAGGTAGATATTAATTTTAATGTGTATTCTACACATAATGATGCTTAGTTGGAGGATGCGTACGTTACAAGATGAATCATATCCCTTTGGTTCAAACACGGCTTGGATGGGCCAAGAACCAGAGCGAATTAGTGTAATTTGTTGTTGCATACTTTGGTCTATGTGAATTTGGGGAGAATAGAGAAAAATCATAGTGAATCGCCAAATTCGTTAGTAAAATTCAAGTTTAAATGATTCAAAGTTGTTTAAGAGATTTAATGGAGCCAATATGAAAAGTTACAAAGAGGATTTCGAGTTGGAATTGTCGAATTTCAAGTTTTAATGGATTACGTAGAGTTGTAGGAAATTTGGTGAATAAAGGATCAATATTATGTTTAATATCGAGATTGATGGTCGAGATTCACTTTGATAAATTTGAAAATTCATAATGTTTCATCCATTTTGAAAGGTTGATCAAATCAACGAACATGATTCATTTCGAGAGATTTTGAAATGGATCAAACTGACTGTCGAGGTTCATCGGTAGATTTGGGTGAAGTTCAATGAATCAATGGTTCAAATCATTTCGATTGGGAGATAGATGGTCAAGATCAATCAGAGAAACATTGAAAAGTTTCAAAGTGTTGAAATTCAACAAGAGAAATCATCGATGGTTGATGGTCAGGTCGGCTGAAATGGCAGAGAGTTTGGTTTTCCAAGAGACATCTTTGACCGCCGACGGTCAGGCATTGGTTGAATCCAATGAATTATTTTCAATTGCCAATGAGAATCGTCAATGGATGATGGGCCGATGGTCGGGCATCGTTCGATTCAGTGAAGTGTTTTGAATCAATAAATGAAAGTACTGATGGTCGATGGGTTGATGGTCGGGTGTCAGTTGAATTCAGCGAGGTGTTTGGGTCATCCAAGAGAATCGGTTGATGGTTGATGGAGGGAAGAGGGTGATGATGTGTCATGCCACACCATCATACATGTGTCATGCAAGGTCAACATCATTTTCCATGCCACATCATCCAAGATGAAACCTTAGGATGATGGTTCATGCCACATAAACATCCACATGCCATGCCATGTTAGCATTTGCTACGTTAGCCAATAGAGATGGTCGAAGGTCGATGGTATGATCGACTAAATTGAGGAAGTGTTTTCGTCAGTCGGAGAGGATGATTGAAAGTAGATGGGCTGATGGTTGGGTGTCAACCGTCTCAGTGAGGATTTTTTATTTTCCAACAAAGATCTCTGATGTCTGACAGTCGGGTTGGATGGTTTAAAGTTGTGTGCAAATCAATGGTCGAAGAGTTGGGCTAATGGCTGACGATCGGGTCAATAGTTTGGGGAAAGTGTTGTGCAAGCAAAAGGAGATCTTCAGTCACTAATGGAGGATGGAGCACAAATAAATGACTCATATTTCACCCAATTGCGAGATGAACAACTCATATATAAGGGCTATTAACACATTAAAACAATCAATTTATGCAATTTTTTGTGGTTTTTGAAGGTGATTAACTTGCGGGGCATTTTTTAGAGCCTAAACGACATTTTTATCCAATGAAAACCCACAAGAATAGAGTGTATCAAATTTAACTATATCTTTATAGATAAAATAAAATAACTCAGAGAGATTTATCCAATGAGCTAAACTATTCACAAAACAAAGATCATATGAGAAAGTTACAACCAAAATAGTAAGGGTAAAATTTTGGCACCAGATTTCTCCTAGAAGTCATGACTCCATGCTCAGAAGTTCGTTCGAGGAACATGAGTAGTTGATGAAAATATTATGATCCATAGAAGACAACCATGGAGTCAGATTTAGGTTATGGGTACCTGAAAATGTGTAGGAAGATAAATAAGACACCTACAACATACAAAGGTAAATTGAGAAAAACATCATAAAATTCTCCAGACCATAAATTTCAACTTGGAGCTTGGATTTGAGAAAACTAATAGTCGTTTGAAAGGTATTGAGGAGTAGAAGAAATATGCCAACCCAAAATTTTGATTTGAGCAACGAAATTTCCTAGAAATTAATAAATATATTTATGTAACAGTGAAAGAGTGGAAATTGCAACACATAAATGTTATAACTTTTCGCTCAGAACTCATAATGAGCCATGAGTACAATCATTGAAGAGATATTTCAAAGAGGAATGAGCCTAAGAAATCAAATTTTTGATTTGGTGCATTTTTTCCTTCATAAGTTGGGATAAAAGATGACTTGTAGCATCATTTGACAAAAAATCTATACTACATAAATCTAACAAAAATGGTTGCTTGCACATGGTCCAAAATTAGAGGTATAATCAAATAAATTCAAGCCTAGGATTGAATATCAGAGTAATGGAAACATGGAA
>JASDQU010274673.1:0-15088 GCA_032191745.1 Picea mariana
TTGTGATTGGTTTGTGTTGTTGTGATTGGACGACGCAAGAGCATCGTAGCAGAGCGAGGATCAACAGAGATAAGGAGAGATTTCATAAAGTAAGTACACCATCCTTCTTCTCTTGTCCATTCAATACTTTAGAACTAGGGAAAGAGTAGTATTCTGTCACGGTTTGTTCCAGATCTAGGTGGATCTAGGGAGATTGGTCTGTGTCCGCACTCACGAATTTATCCATGAACATTGTCTTCTAGGGTTATGTCAATGCTTTAGGGTTTGTTCTTGCTTCCCAGATTATTCTATTCTTGTCAGGGTTACACGTGGAGGTTAATACCTCCCTCAACTACCATAATATCAACACTCCCTCCTAGCTAGGGAGGTATTGAAAGCAATGGTATTGAGCACAAACATACCATTCAACCGGTAGCATTATCATAGCCATACAATCTATCTCATGATTAGATCATGAGAACCATTATCACTATCAGTATCATTTGATAGCATCAACTGCATCATCTCTCAAGGCCATACTCCATCTGAGTAATCATGCATGATGCTGACTAAGTCACTCACTCCACAGAGTGATACAAGAGCCATTCTTTCAATTCATACATATGTCCTAGAAGAATAACTATTCCAACAGATGTTGGAAGCCATGTCATGGGCTACAAGGACTATTATTCTAATCTAGACATATGTCCTAGAAGAATAAATTTCCTGGACCATTTTTTGCCTGGAAAATGTTTGTCCACCAGCACACTGACTATCTATCTAGCTTGTAATCATTTTCAACACTATTGAGTAGTCTTCATGGAAATCATAACCATGTCATTCAATAGAACAAAATTGTGTCTATCCGTAGTAGTACACAACTACTATCTAGTGGTACACAACCACACCAAGTAGCACACGACTAATTAATCAGTGACACATAGTCACAACTAGTGGAACGCATCCACCACAATAGCATACATCTATTGTCTAGAGACATACAATCTCCATAGAAATTATATCATCTAATATCAACCTGCATAAAAAAAATATCATGATATAAACTAAGTCATCTGGTCCATTCTTCCACTCACATCCATGAGATCTGGAAGAGCATCTACCCTCAGAAGGTAAAAAATCAGTCGTGGGCTATCTGGACTATTCTTCTCAAGCATAGAAGAATAAATGTCCCTGATTTATGAGCCTGGATTATTCACCTAACTGGGCCATTCCTCTGGCACTAATCATAGTGCAACCTGAAGAGAATGAGTCTTCCCTAGGGAATGCCTCTCCCTAATTGTTAAACATGGACCATTCACCTTACTTGGCCATTCCTATGGCACTAATCATAGCGCAACCTGGATAGAATGAGTCTTCCCTAGGGAATGACTGTCCGGACCATTTCCTAATGGAAATGATTGTCCTATACAAACCTCCAAAACAGAGCATTCTTCGAAATTACTCACAACTTTGAACTTCGAAAGAATGATTTCCTGACAAGGCGGAACATTCTACTTGACCACTATTCAGACTGTCTACCAAGAAGAATGATTGTCCTAGACCATTCCCCCACACTGGCCACAAGGGGAATCGTTGTCTATGGTACATCAACAATCTATCGAACCATTTTCATTATGAAAATGATTGCCCGATCTGGACCATTTTTTGAATTGGAAAATGCATGTTCATTAGAAATATCAAACTTTGTGAACTGGAAAGGAACTGCTCATCCTGGGCCATTTTTTGAACTGAAAAATGACTATCCATAAATCAATAACACATTAGTGCACCCTCCCAACCTGGGATTAATCTCTTCCTTTTTCAATAAGGAAGTCATCTCCACGATCCCTAGCTTCAAAACTTTTCATCTTGGACAAAGGCTTTACCAAAATATCTTCTATTTTCTCGTCTGTGGAGATATATTGGAGAACCACTTCTCTTTTATGGACTCCATTACAGATAATATAATGCTTGATCTCAATGTACTTCGTTTTGTTATGGAACACTGGTTTTATATGAATGCTTCATATAGATCTGATCATTACCGTTGATATTGAGAGAGGGGTGAATCAGTATCAAGTACAATTTAAAACATTTTTCAACTTATACTTAAACCATTCAACTATATCCGATGAGCAATGAACAATAGTATAAGAGTTACACCAATACACCACAATACACTATGCACAATATATGAGAAATAATCAATAGTTATTGTTCAAGGGAAGTAATGATTTCCAAAGGTAGCTACAGCTTCCAAATGTAAAGGGAGGGATAAACCTCCAAGAGGAATATACAATCCTCCAATATCAAGAGAGATTTGAACTCTCCATCCTTGCCCCTTCCTTCCACCCAAGAATATATAAGATATAATAAAACTTTACATTAAATCATTACCATCAACCGATCATCACATAGAACCTGATAATGCTTCCTGAGACTTCTTCAATTTCTGAAATTCTTCAATTGTTGGAGTACTCTGATCCTGTAGATAATATTACTCAATGTATTCTCTAAAACTCCTCCAATTTTCACTCCTTGAATCCTCCCAAAAAAAAGGTTATAGAAAGAATGGTAGACTTTATTCAATTCTGGTCTATTCAGGAAAGTGTACTTGCACAGAATGCCCCGCGCTCAATAATTAACATCTGATTCTGAAACTCACACACAAGAAACTATAGTCTGTACTATTTCCAATGGAAGTAGTCCCACTTAATTTGGATTCTATATGAATAAGTTATGACTATTTTACCCGGAACACCTGTTTATTAACTAACTTTAGGACTAGTCACAAACCCTATCTTCCACAGAGTGTATCTCCATAATTATAGCGAATCAAGAGATGAAATTTTTACCAGAGGTACCTTGATATGTCTTCTCAATACCATAGCGATTTCACCATGTGAATCGTTCTAGAAAAAATTTATAGCAGAAATGGTAAGATAACCTGAAAATAACATACCTTAGAACACATCACCAAAAGACTTCATCCTCCCTTGAAATCCGGCCTTCTTTTACTTCTTATTTCATCTGAAATTTGACTTATATCAAAATTAATGTATAATGATGTTTATTTATACCATTTATGTCACTTCATTTTAACATTAGGGCTGACCTGACACTTTCTTATTTTGTAATTCTTTTCTTTAATTATCTTCAGGGCCTACATGTACTTCCTTCTTCAATTCACTTTGTCGTCTTCAAAAATTCATTTCTCCTCAACCATGAGGATCCACGTGACGTGCCACATACCACCGGAAAAAAAATGGTGTATACTATCCATCCATGGGTGTTGTATCTGCATGTGCATTTTCCTTCATGTCCAAATACCTTCATCAATCTTGCGATCCAAAACCCATGACTAGGGTTGACATCAATGACAACAACCAATCTTCCAACAATTACAATATATCATGGTCGAATTCAACACTTTCGTTTCCTGCTAGCTCATGACATCATGGCAATGCTCAAACTGAAACATATCCAAGTAGCACTTCTTCTGTCATCATGAGAGTTTGACATGGATTAGCAATCCATCATCCAAGACTTTTGAGTAACTATTTTGATACACTATATCTGTAATAGAAAGTTTCACCACACTTTTGTTGTATATGAGATACTCTGCATCAAGTTGTTTGAATCCATACAAGGTCTTATTATATATGCATACATAGGTCTCTTTCTAGTATGCCTCAAAACCTTGAGATTGCTTTACATAAGCTTCTTCCTCAAATGCTCTATTGGGAGAACAATATTTTACAACCAACTGATGTAAACTTCAATCCATGGATACTGAAAGAGATATAATAGCTCAGATAGAGGTATATCTGGTTTACGGGAACAAGCATTTATCATAGTCTTCTCCTCCTTCTTGAAGAACCTCTAGTTTTGAATCTTGCAATGCTTCCATTCATAACCATTTTTCAAAATTTCTTACATATATTGTTCTTCATCATAAATTCCATTTCTTCTGCTTGATTGCTTCTAGTGGGTTCAAACCAAGCTGGTAGTCTTGTGATTCTCGGTATAATAACTGATTGTTCTATATTTTCTTTCTTTCTTGGAATCTTCATGTTCTTCCTCATGTTTCACTTTAGCTCTTGGGTCCATGGAGTCTTCTATAGATTCCATGCCCCGAAGATTCCAACTTCTTCCTTTCATCATAGGATCATGGATGTAGATAGACAACCAAGGATACTTTGAGGCTTCTTTTCAAAGAATACTTCTTCTGAACATGTGATGCTTATCATGGCTGCTACTTTCAATGGGAACAAGGAAAAATACTTCACAATCCTTGTTGGCACAGGGGTAGACCCAAGGTTCAATGCTACAACAGCGCACCAACAAAGCCCTAACTACTGACCCTTTCGGCAACACCTGCGAAGCAGATGAAGTCTCACCCGAGGTAGAGGCAGGGGTGGATGGAAGACTCGGGTGTTTGAAACCTTAGCTGGGACACAGATCTGTGATTCTAACACTTAATAAAGAACTCAGTGCCATCAGTTCCTCAATATGCAAGCAATATCCACTTCGCTAATAGAATAGAGCTTCACAGTACTCACACTAATATACTGTATTCAAGCACTTAGCATAGGAAAATAGATCATATCGAGTAGATCAGGCACTAAATATAAACATATAGATTAGATCTAACATTCTCACATCTAATAAGAACAAAGCATAAGTATATTTATCTAAATACATCCAAGCACTTAGCAAATAACATGTAAATCACAAAGAATCATAACACGGGATTTACGTGATTCACCCCCACCCCGAGGCTACATCCACCAACTCTTCTTCTTTATAGTCTTCAGTCAATCGGTTACAAGCACAGAGCCTCAAAACCCTTACTCGGCACGGGACAAAGGATCTGTGCAACTCGCTATATCCTTCTTCCTTGCGTTACAGCAAAAAGACTTCTACAATCTCGCACAAGGACTTGCACTCATCTCTGCAAGTCTTACAAAGAATGCACAAAGCCCTTACAATCCACACTAGATCTTAGCCTTTATCACTTAGGTTATCTACCTACTAGTTCTCTTTCTACATTGCCTAGCCTTCTATTTATACTTTACAAAATAAGCCTAAACATGGGTAAAACCCATGGGCCGACATCCCAATCCCATTACATTATCCCCCAAAACCCAAAAACGACCCAAAAGTGGGCTCAGATCCCTTAATCTCTACTTCATCTTGTGCTCCTCCTTCGACAAGCTGTCGAAGTCCCACATAGGTCAATATGACCAAGAATCTCCCAAAACTTGTTCAAGGGCCAACAGGCCCCCAACACTCACCTGTGACTTGTCCTGAGTCACTATGGCCTGATCAGTTATACTTCGAAGGCCTCGAGCTTGGCTCGAGCTACTTCGACCTTCTTCTGTGTGATGACCTCTTGCTCGATGAACTCCTGGATCATTGCGTCGATTACTGGTCCTTCTAGGTGTTGTTTTGTTGTATTAACGACCTGTTCTAGCTCTGCTCGGCTTTCAACCTCTGTAAATAGCTAACATGCCTTATCTTTCATAGGTTGGAGTCATTGATTAACTTCCATAAATTTTCTCTGGATCGTATGGATCTGCTGCTAAGTTGTTCATTGCTCATGAGACCTCTTCATTCTGTCTACAGTTGACAGAGATTTTAGCTGCGCATGTAGTGTGTCTGCATGTTGCGTTTCTTTCTGGAGCTGTGATTCCAACACCTATAACTTTGGGTTCTCAGTTAGGTTTTCATATGTTTGGGGACTGCGGTTACTCAACTACTTGCACTCCAAGGCAAGAGCTTTTAGTCTGTCAACTGCACTGTGGGCAGCTTCTTCCCTTTGGTCTCTTACATATTGAGGGGTCTCGGGCATAGTGAGGAGTTCCAAGTCTGCTATGCGTTGATGTAATGGTTGAATTACATCTTTGAGTTGTTCCACCTGCTATGGAACTCTCTCTTCAGCCTTTACTTCGACGACTATCACAGAGCGAAGTGCTCTGGTGACCCTTTCCTTTACTTCAAGCTGCTCTGCGAGCAACTGTTCCTTTTATTTATGCAGCTGAGCTTTTTCTTCATCGAACTTTACCTAGAGGGTGAGCTTCTCTTGTTCTGTAGTACTGCGCTACTCTAGAAGGTCTTCATGTTCTTGTGCTAAAGCCTAGGTGGCTTGTTCTATCTCCTCCTGTGCTTGTTGAAGGCAAGCTTTGACTGTATTAGCGATATGAGGTTTCAGAGGGGAAACCTTCCTTTCATTCGAGGGGTCCTCCTCGTCTCTAGGCGGTGTAACCTTGCGTTTATTCTGTTCAACTTATGCGCCATCTATCTCTCTGCCATCTCCTCCTTGCTTTGCTGATATGGAAGTGGTCTTCATGGATGCATTGTCTTCAACTAGTTGTAATATGTGTGGAACACGACATTCGACTGCCATTGCTTGTTCATGTCGCTAGAGTACCATAGCGTACTAAACTTCGCGGCCAGAGGTTCAAAGGGCTCGATGTCCAGGAAGTTCACACCTTACAGCATCTCCCATGCGATGAAAGCGATCAGTATAAGAAGCCAACTGAAGTGGAATTCATATCCCTGATCTTGCACTTCCTTGAAGTCCAATTCCAACTGGCTCACGAGGTACTTCACCCAATTCATTTGTAGGCCCTCCGCGCACTTCCCTGTGAGGTCAAATACAAATCCAGTCACTTGGGTGGGTCGGTTCTTGCAAACTAACTTTCCTATGATCAATTGACAAGTAAGGGGCACTGCACCTCTCTGGATAGAGGCTAACTTATAACCTCATGTTCCCTTATCAACATCTCCATAGGTGTCTTTAATCTTCTATGGAAGAGCACGATCCATGGATTTTCCAGGGTACAAATCCTATGGGTTAGGGCCTTGCATGCTTAGCCCTGTGATCTGATTGATCAACGTTGAATCCACTATGATATGGCGGTTTAACCATAAATATCCACCATGGTAGCAGGACAATAGCAGTTTGACACATGCGTTCACTTCTTGGTGCCTTCCCAAGTGAGGAATCTTCATGACATTGAGCAGTGTGGACTGTGTGAGGTTCATGGTCCATGACTGGAGAATGATATTTGAGTTCTTTCCTTTGGTCCTGGTCAGATACTTATGTGGGGCGAGCATGTTATATACCTTCCTATCGTCGAGGTTGAAGTCGCTAAAATTCAACACTACGATCTTATCTTGGTCTGCGCACACTGCGTGTATCCCTTTTGGGAGGTACGTAGTGACCAAAGCATACTCAAACTCTCTGGGCACATTGTCTTGATTGATTGTGCCTCTCAGGGGTGGTAGATAGGCAGGTAAAATACTTGGAATTAGCTTGGCATTCACGAGATCGCCTTTGTGCTTAGTTCTCTTTTCATCTGTTGGCCATGATGGTCCGGCTTGAGCAGTGGATGGAGATGCTTGCACAAATCTTGTAGATGAAGCCTGGATACCTTCAGACATCGACATGACTCTCTCAGTCATCAATTCGAGGAGTACTTATGTTACTGATTCTTCAACTGTGGTGAGCTCGTCAGACATTTGTACTTAGGATTAATAATATCAGGTCAAGTTAGCTTATATATTGCACTATAATAATCAACAAGAGCGCAATGATCACTGTATACAATAGCAACTTAGTCAATGGGCTCAAAATTCTCAGTTAGAAAAAATTTTCTTGGTACATGGCACGATGAGATAAATAGGTAACTTGACAACGGTTCGCTTGCAACAGTTATGAGCCTCCATTAACTCTTGTTTGATACGTTATGGCACGGTCTAACGGTCTAATGACAAACATTTATTGCCTTTCTTCATGTTCAGAGCGTCGATCGAACAGTTATAATATCCCCAATGGCTATATTGATTCACCATGGCGAAGTGTCATGTGTTGTTGTTCTGATATCCCAGCAAAGCTTCAATTCTGCAAATTTTCTGTCTGCGAAGTTCCCTCTAGAACCTTCTACAACTTAGCTCTCTTCTTACTTTTCTTTCTAGCCTTATTTCCAGTGAGCTTCGTCTCGGTAGTTCGTTTTCCATTCTGATTCTTATCTTCTATGGTCTTAGTTACTTTGTGTTGTTGATATTCTCTCCTATGACTCAGGGGTAGCACCTCTTCTTTATCCGAGATAGGTACTTTAGTCTTCTGTGAGTCTTCTAATATTCTTGCAGCTTCGACATCTAGTTTTCTAGTGTTAAATAACTTTGATCTATTCTTCTGTTCTTCGATCAAGTGTGAGATCCTTCTGATCATGAAATCTTTTAACCCCTATTTCTTCTGCTCCAAGACTTCTTGTTTATTTCATCTGGCTTGATCTCTATCAATCTAAGGTTTTCCTATTAACATGGTAAATGGGGCGTGGTCTTCAAAAAATTTAATAATCTCAAAATCTTCCTCCGTCGAAGTTCCATTGATAGTCATAGGTATCTGGGCGAGCCTTCCACACAGTTTTACTAGTTTTCCTCTGAACAACCCTATTCCTCCTAATGAGGGAGTCATAACAGGCCTCCCTATAGCTTCCCGATTTCTCTCAGTCATGACATTCACCTGTGTTTCCTCATCTAGAACACAGTCAATGTCAAAGTCTCCTATTCTTTCTTCGATGCATTCTTTTCCTTTGAAGATCTCCGATAATCTAACATGTCAGTGGTTATTCAGGGTTTCTTTCATTTGTAGCAATGCTTGCTCGGATTATTCCTGGTATTCTACCATAATATCAGTTTCTGGATTTGCCTTAGGGTTCTCTTGATTCAGATTCATTCTTTAAATATTAGCAATCATTCTAGGGAAATCCAATACTTCATGGTCTAGAGCCTTACAACAGAAGCAACTAGGTCTTCCACCAGGGCATTCCTTAGCCAGATGTCCCGGTCTTCTGCAACTGTAATAGAGGTTTAATCCTCTCTTTCTTTTAAATGATCCCCACCCTCTTTTGTATTGTGCACTAGGATCATGGTAGCTAACCTACAAGAAATTCTTTTTAGGATCCTTCATCCACTCGTTAGTCCAAACATTCCTTCTATGCATAGGTATAACATATCGTTCACTATTTTTATCAGATCTACTCATATAAAATCTTCTTTCATCTATTAATACCCTAGTTTTCAAGCTAGGATAGATCCTATCAGTCATACCTAGATCCATACTCTAGAAACAAAAAATTCTACTTATCTTACTTCTACAGAGAACAAGCTTCTAGATCTAAAAATTTTAACTATTCTTACCTTTATCAGAGCACAAAGATTACAAATATTACCTCTTTTTAATCAATAAATCCTACTTTTACCTTTCTTAGGGCACAAGGCTTTCGGATCTTACCTCTTTTATTCAGATCCGATCTCCTTTCTTCAGATCGGGCTTCTTTCTTTAGCATAGAGCTTTATAAATCAAGTAGAATATTGGGTGCTAGGGCACAGATCTATGCACAGAGCTTCCACAATTTCAGGATGAATCTTTGCACAGAGCTTCTTCTTTCTCAGTTCCCAACAATCACAGTTTCAGGTCCCGGCAACAGAACCATTTGTTGGCACAGGGGAAGACCCAGGGTTCAATGCTACAACATCACACCAACAAAGCCCTAACTATTGGCCCTTTTGGCAACACCTGCAAAGTAAATGAAGTCTCACAAAAGGTAGAGGCAGGGGTGGTTGCAAGAATCGGGTGTTTTCAACCTTAGCTGGGACACAGATCTGTGATTCTAACACTTAATAAATCACTCAACACCATCAGTTCCTCAATATGTAAGCAATATCCACTTCACTAATAGAACAGAGCTTCGCAGTACTCACACTAACCTGCTATATTCAAGCACTTAGCATAGGAAAATAGATCAGATCGATTAGATCAGGCACTAAATATAACCATATAGATTAGATCTAAGATTCTCACATCTAATAAGCACAAAGCATAAGTAGATTTATCTAAATACATCCAAGCACTTAGCAAATAACATGTAAATCACATAAGAAAAAGCACAAAGCATCATAACACATGATTTACGTGGTTCACCCCCACCCTGGGGCTACATCCACAAAATCTTCTTCTTTATAGTATTCAGTCAATCAGTTACAAGCACAGAGCCTCAGAACCCTTACTCCACACAGGACATAAGATCTGCGCAACTCGCTAGATCCCTCTTCCTTGCGTTACAGCACAAATCCTTCTACAGTCTCGCACAAGGACTTGCACTCAGCTCTGCAAGTCTTACACAAAATTCACAAAGCCCTTACAATCCACACTAGCACTTAGCCTTTAGCACTTAGCTTACCAACCTACTAGTTCTCTTTCTACATTGCCTAGCCTTCTATTTATACTTTGCAAAATAGGCCTAAATATGGGTAAAACCCATGGGCTGACATCCCAATCCCGTTACATTATCCCCAAAAACCCAAAAAGGACCCAAAAGTGGGCCGAGATCCCTTGATCTCCGCTTTGTCTTGTGCTCCTCCTTCGAGAGGCTGTCGAATTCCCAAAATAGGTCAATATGACCAAGAACCTCCCAAAACTTGGTCAAGGGCCAACAATCCTCAATGGATCATCTCATTTAGTATTAGCTCCCTCTTAATCCTTGCTTCATACATGAATGCATGCTCTTCTTTTGGAATTCTGTAATCAACTCCCTCCGTCTAAGAGAATCCACGCTTTTGTCTGCATCCTTATTGCCTTCTGCAAAGTGTCACAAGTCTTTTTCTAATTTTCTCTTGATTGTTGACTTCTTTCTGTTTCTGGGTCTCTTCAAGTTTGATTCCAATTTCGGCTTGTCTAGCGGTTGTTACTTATATAATAACTTCCATAGGAATTGTTACCAAGGGTTGTCAAAGTACTTCATCTTTTCATGTGTATTTCTTTGACTTGTAGTCAACAATACTTATCTTATTATTCTTCCATAGGTATTGTTTCACTTGAACATATTTTCTTTTAAGAAATAGATATACATTATATGTACATGAACTATGTAAACATGGTATATACAAGAGATTTGAAGGATATCGTTACCTTGACTTAGAAGAATAAGTATGTTTTATCCTTCTTGACTTTCTTTGAAGGTTTTTTTTCTTTGAAAATAGTTGCTTCATTTGTTTACTTCCTTTTTCTTAACTCAGGACAGTGGTTCCTCTAGTGACCATATTTTTTACAGTTGAAGCATTGTGTCTTTGACATATCCTTTTCTTGATTTGGTTTCTTCCTTGAGCCAAACTTCTTCTTATTCCTGAAATTCTTGAACCTTGTTGTGAAAGCTTGATCATCGTATTTCTTTTGGGGTTTCTCTTTTGCATTAATCCTTGATACTTCTTGTGCACAACAAGTCCAAATTTCTTCAAATGTGGGATAATCGTTTCTTGTGTTCATTCTTGCGGAAAATGCATCTCATGTCTTGGGAAGACCATTGAGTACTGTATTTACCGGTTCCTTCTCTGAAATGATTTCTTAAATAGCTTGTAGTTGATCTCTTAACTAAGAGATTCTCGCAAAGTATGATGTTATGCTTTCATCATCATTCATTTTCATGTCACGAAGCTCATTATTCAAACTCATTACTTGTCCAATGTTTCTTACTGAGAAGAGATTAGTTAGGGCATCATACATCTTCTTAGATGAGTCAAGATGAGAGATGTAGGGTATCAGGTGGTCTTTTATAGAGTCCACTATGATACTCATGGCATTTATGTCATTGTCGTTGAACTTCTCCATAATTGCAACGTTCTGAGGTTCCTTCTCTTTTCCTTCTTCAAACTATGGTTCCATGATCTTTCCTTTCACGATATCCAACACCTTATCTTTGGCAAGGATGAGGTCAATCCCTGTCTTCCGTGCTCTGAAGTTAGAAGCCCCTTCTATCTTCTTTTCTGACTTCATAGAGTAAGTCATGAATTCTTTGACTTGGTCAACCTTTGACTTTGACCAAAAACTCAAACTTGGCATCTTATATTGCTGAGAGTACTAGGAGGTGCGCTAGGATAGGGTGCACTAGGCTATCCAGAAATTAGGTCAATATCTTCACTTAAGGTTCCTCAACAAGAGGATTAGGGCTTCATTGCTACAACAAAAACTAACTGCAACTGCAACTGTAACTGAGCAAAAATCCTCCCTTTCTATCTTCCAATGGTTAGACTATCCAAAGATAGTGTGGACCCATAACCTGTTAGAAAATCATAGGTGTGCTCGTTTAAGAATAGACAATATAGAAATATTTTCACCCAACCATAGGTCGAAGCCACCCCCGAGCACCTTAACCTTGACAAAGAATAATTCTGGAAGCAAACCCTAGGCCTAATAGTCAATCAATGTAGCATACCTCTCTCCAGAGATAGCACACAAGGCATAAATTCCAAACCATAACCAATAGAAATTCCAAGCCTAAACCGAGAATATAGGTTTCAATAGTTGCAGCTACAACTACTCTTCAGACTTGCACACTTACTCAGTTTCTACAGTGCACACTCTTACATTTCTGCACTTGCGAGATGTGCGTGTCAAATGAGCTCTAGCGTCCTGTATTTATACTGCTCTTCCTTAGCTTCCTGGGACTACTTCTCATTCTGGAGGATAAAAAGTCAATATTAAATATTTCTTTTAGCCAACTTGTCTTCTAGGGTTATGTCAATGCTTTAGGGTTTCTTCTTTCTTTCTGGAGTATTCTATTCTTGTCAGGGTTACACGTGGAGGTTAATACTTCCCGCAACTACCATAATATCAACAGACCCTAATACAAACTACACATGGTAGGACATTAAGCAAATTAGGGCACACTTTTACGGAAATATTAACCATAGGATAGAAGGAGGAAGATGTATCCCTTGTGTAACAATTAAACATTTAGTTTTAATCATATCAATTGTTTATATTATAGTTAAAAACAAGAGGGTTGCAGAGCAACAAGTCCCTGTCATGGAATTAGTATCTTCTCATTGATAAAGAGACATGTAACCTAAAGTATCTTCTCCTATAGTGTCCTCCCGTCAATTAGTAAGCTAGCTTCTCGTTGATAAAGAGACATGTAACCTAAAGTAGCTTCTCCTATAGTGTCCTTCGGTCAATTAGTAATCTTGCCCCATTTTGTAGTCAGGCAAAGTCGTTGATACGATTTTTCCATGCATGTGGTTAGAATACATTCTATGCACTCTACTGAGACACTAGTTGCATATAAGGAATACATGCTTAAGGAATATGTGGATATATTAATGAGAGAAGCCTCGATAAAAACCATGAGTTTTTTTACACTGTTCAACCGCTCTTTAGTGGGATTTTTCCATGCACATGGTTAGAATACATCAAATCCCAACAACAATGGAATGCTCAAGTGTCTAAATCACACATTATTTCAACTCCTTATGGTAGCAAGGAAATATACTCAAGATATTTTTCCTTTAGAAGGTGAATAATATCCTCAAATCAAAAGAAAAGTATAATTATAAAGTATTGCAGAACAATATTTGAGAATAATTTCTGCACTAGATATAAAATCTAGTGTTCTTCATTATTTATTTATGTAGGCTAATATGTACGAAAATATTCCAATGGCTCTTCTTATTCAAGAGTTTACACGTTATCATTACACAGCTCGCAAAATAAATTCAAGAGGCACATCAGATCCATTGTGATTAATAACAATAACTTAGACATATGGGCTTTCAACATTTTGTCTATTCATTGGTTTGAGATGAAGGTTCCTTGCAAATGGGATAAGTTGGGCATGAAAACTCTGGGCCTCAAAGCTAGTTGTGATGCTTTATTTTTGGTGGCTCAATCTGTCTTCACTTTATTTATTGTCAATCCTCTCACTGCATAGTTCAAAAGTTTGCAAAGGATTTGTCCACACACTCGAGACCATGATAAATTCATAGAGTCTCTCATTGTACACAGAACAACGCATATGCAAGTTAATTGAGATTCAGGTGATTATACAAGTTAATAGGTTAATTGGTGCACCTCACACTGTCACAACCAGACCTGCGTGAATGAGCCTACCTGACCAGCCTGAATGGAAACTATTGGACCTGCGTGAAAGAAACAATTACTACCAGCTAGCTTGTTCATGTGTTGAACAATCGAAATAAAGGTTAACCAAAATAGGTAAACAAATAAGTATGCCCAAATATGAAACTTGTGGGCTTGAAGCGGTAGGAACCAACTAACTATGGCACCATTCAATGCATAGGACTTAGAAATGCTCTATGTATTTGTTGATACTAAGAGGGGGGTGAATTAGTATCAAGTACAATTTAAAACCTTTTTAAACTTATAATTAAACCATTCAATTATATCCAATGAGAAATGAACAATGGTATAAGAGTTACACCAATACACCACAATACACCATGCACAATATATGAGAAATAATCAATAGTTTTTGTTCAAGGGAAGTAATGACTTCCAAAGGTAGCTACAGCTTCCAAATGTAAAGGGAGGGATAAACCTCCAAGAGGAAGATAAAATCCTCCAATATCAAGAGAGATCTGAACTCTCTATCCTTGCCCCTTCCTTCCACCCAAGAATATATGAGAGATAATAAAACTTTATTCAATTCTGGTCTATTCAGAAGACCCAACTTGTACAGCATTCCACACTCTCAATATTTAACATCTGATTCTGCAACTTGTACAAAAGAAACTAAAGTCCGCACTATTTCCAATGGAAGTGGTCCCACTGCATTTGGAGTCTGTATGAAAAAGTTATGACTGTTTTACCCAAAACACCTGTTTTTTGACTAGTTTCAGGACTGGTCACAAACCCTATATTCCACAGAGTATATCTCCATAATTATAGCGAATCAAGAGATGAAATTTTTACCAAAGGTACCTTGATATGTCTTCTCACTACCATAGCGATTTCACCATCTGAATCGTTCTACAAAAAAATTTATGGCAAAAATGGTAAGATGACCTGAAAATAACATACCTTAGAACACATCACCAAAAGACTTCATCCTCCCTTGAAATCCGGCCTTATTTTACTTCTTCTTCTCTCTGAAATTCGAATTGTATCAAATGAATGTATAATGATGTTTATTTATACCATTTATGTCACTTCCTTTTAACATTAGGGCCGACCTGACACTTTCTTATTTTGTAATTCTTTTCTTTAATTGTCTTCAGGGCCTACATGTACAATTCACTTTGTCAT
>JASDQU010274674.1:0-14621 GCA_032191745.1 Picea mariana
GCTTTACGCTTTCCCAGAAAAACTTTTGTGTTATGTGTTCTTGATATTTCACTTTGTGATTGTGGTTTAATTTTCCACAAGAATAATAGTAGAAGCGATTATGTATTTAACAGTGGCGTAAATTGTTAGATCAGGAGAATCACAGGAAATACTTAATTTGTATTGAAATTTCTACAAAACAATATATAATAACATATAAACTGTCATGATCAATGCCTTGCATATGCAACAAACATGTAGTTCTACAACATATACAATCCACACACACATATATATACAATTGTATCACATAATATATTTAACATGTATGTGCACATTACTTAAAGAATAATACACATAAGAAGACACTTATCTTTTTTTGTAATCCACCAACTATGCACAAACCTCAGACGTTCCTCCCAGCCATAGAATCTATCACTTATAAAACCTCAGCAACAAGTCACCCCCGATTTGGGGCCAAAATGCCACCAGGGAAAAGGATTCCTAAGACAAGCTAAGGTCTATCCATAATAAAAAAACTTAGACAAAGGTGCCAACCCCAGTAAATAGACTACAATCCCTCAATCCCCACATGCATATCCCACCCTAGGAAGTCTGCCCCTTCTCTGCTCAACAGTCCTTCGACTGCCCCACTTTCCTTCCAGGGCTTCAGTAATAGGTTGGATAGGAAGTCTCGGGGCCCTATAGCTGCAACTACGAACGTTGCAAAAGCAATTTGTGGTAATTCTCTCACCTAGAGAGAATTCTCACGATCCCAACAACCCACTTCTTCGACAAACACAAGCCTTCCCAAGCATAGGGTTATGTGATGGAAGCAAGTTACAACCAGATATGGATGCCTTCCAGAGGAAATTTGGTCTGCATGATGAAGGAATGAGCAAGTCCCCCCCAAAAAAATACACTAAGGCCCAACAATATATTTCCATGATTACAACTGGGCACTTGTCACCTTAAGAGATAACTTAGCTCCACTTGGTGACTCGTTCACATTTCTTAGGAACTTAGGATAAATACATATCCCATAAATATACTTTTAGAAATATTGTCAAAATATTCCCTTTAATCTTCACACCCCTTTCCCATTCTAGTGGAGTTTAGCCCCTTGTCTCTATTCATCTAATTGTTCTGTGTGCTGTGATATGTTTTATTAATATATGATTACAAGTACATTTTACAAAAAATAGGCGCGCCTTTGTCACAATCTAGGCTCTTCATCCTAATAACCATGTAGGCACTCTAGCCTCAATATAAATATATATAAAGGCTCTTCGAATCCAAAAATATTTCGGCTACAAACATGGTCTGATGCACACTTGAATTGATCCTCACGCACTTACATAGGTGCACGCAAAGCTATGAAACGAGTGCACACTTTTCCCTTAGTTCGCGCGCACATAAATCCTTGTGCACTTATTCAGGTGTGTGCAACTTATAAAATGAGCGTGCTCTCTTTCCTTGGTGCGTGCGCACTAAACTGTACTTAAAACTTGTGTTACCCATGGCCCACTAGTCTATATGTGCATTTTACTTTACATTACAATTGGGGTTCAACCTAGGGGTATTACAATAATCATAATGATGAACACACAGAAACGTTCATATTCTCAATATGTTTCTCTAGTAAGATTCTAGAAAAAATTGGAATCTACAATTTTGTCCTTTTTACAAATTTTATCCAGACTTTGAATTTTTGGAAAAAATAACTATCTCTCAATATTTGCGGTTCTGGAAAAACTTCAGTAAACCAAAGTTGTATCTCTAGATGAGTATGAAAATTTTATAGTAAATAAAATTTTATGTTTTTCTGATCTATGATCACTTTTCCTTTGAAAATCCCCAAAATCCCCAAAAAGTGTCATGGAATAGTGGATTTTGTCCTTTTTCAACATCCCCTTTCTAAACCCCATATAATTTATTCAACTAATTCATGATTTATTTCCATGTCTTCTTTCTAGACTCTCACCAAGAATTTCAGATTAATCTGGAGCTCTGCCAATGGTCTGGACCCAGATCTTTTGATGCAAGGATTTCTAAGGGTCATAACTTTTGACTCGGTTATCCATTTGGGATGAAATTTTATATGGAGTTATGTCTCAAATATTTCACTGCCGTTATGATCTGATCCGTCAAATTAGACATTGTTTCAACACTTTTATGAGGCCAAATTCCTTCATATAAGGCCCCAAATTGGGGTTTTAGTGTTTTTACAAGAATTTTTTAATTAGGTTTATGCACTTAATAATAAAAATGAGTTGAAAAATAGTGTTTATATAGTCATATTTTAGTTATTGGTCATTTTTAGAGTCGTGAGAATTTACTAAAATCAGCTATTTTTTCTAAAATTAGTTGTTTTCGAAAATCTAAGATAGTAGTTATAAGGGGTTGAACTTCCATTGTAATAGTTAGGATGGAGAAGGAATTAAAGAGAGTTATTTTCCATTTTCGTGTGTTTGCATGGTTTTTATATCTCGTGAATGAATCAAATTTCATTGGCTACATTATCTTTAAAATCCTCTATTTTTCATTTTTTTACAAATCCAAGCAAACAAGGACAATGGTCCCCTCTAGGAGTTTTAGAGATATCTTGTCTATGGGAAAAACCCAAAATTCATATCAATTTGAATTAATCTTCTCCATTTATGGCCAAAATACGATGTGGCAATCTACTAATGTGGTTGTTGATGTGGCATCTTGGGTCCACATGGCACCCTGAGAGGATACCATGTCACCTCTCTCCAACCACTTGGCCTTCCCCATCGTCATATTTTCATCCTCCCTTTACCTTGCAATGCATAAATACTAAAATTTTATTAATATGGGACCCTATCCATACCACATGCCCCATTGCACCACCGTAGTAGCCCACATCACCGATGGGTCCCCTCTCCACTTCCAACATCCATCTAGCGTCGATACATAGGCTACAGAGATGGGAAGATACCATATCTCAACTTACCTCCATTGCATAAATAACTTGTCCCCATCCTATATCTAATGACGTAGATCAGGAGTGATCAACAGTCATCAATGAATTCACATCACCAAAGTGCTCAAGGGTTAACGACCCTCTGTGAGGAGATGGTGGTTTCATCCCATGCTACATGGCACATTCTGTAAGGTTTAACATAGTCAAGGAACATTTCAAAACCGCCCCCTCCATGATGCAAAAATTCTTACTAATACCACTCATGGTATGGGTTGTCACTCCACCAATAACCCCACCATGGTGGCCTATCTCCCCTCCATTGGGGCCTATCACCATGTCGTTGCGACCTGCCACCATGATACTATCCTGAAATCATGGACTTGACACCATGGCCCTGCCACTTTGTTATTCAATGTCATCAATTCCACGTCACTTGACATGTGGTCTCCACATCACCGTTGATGACTTGTACGGAAATTCCCCAAATTTCCCAAAATTCATATTTTTTCAAAATTTTCAAGAATGCTTTATTTCAAAATTTTATCCAAGTCCATCATGTAATTTTTCAATTAATATTCCCTCGACTAATTTCAAATCTACTAACAACCAATTATCTCCATGCTCGAACCCTGACATTACTCCTGTCACAGCCTCTGCACAAAACGACCTACAAAACGACCCATATGGCCCAAGCACTACAACCGATGCTCTGATACCAATCTGTGACATACTCGGACAACCATTCTGGGTCATATCACAACAAAAAAACTATGATAAACCAATATTCCACGTTCCCACTTCTCACGTACCTCTAAATTTACCTTCTTGGGAATATTCAAAATTTTGTTACCAATATTTAATTAATCAAGAAACATGTTACCCACACATGCAATAATCAAGAAGCATGATAAACTATAAAACAAATGACCAACTTGTCATCCACAACAATAACAACAAGCATGCACAATGTAAATACATCTCGGAGATAATAAACACATAGCAAAATATAAATTACACAGAAAACATAGAGAACACTTATCTTTTCAAATAACCATTCACCAATAGTAATGGTGGATGGAGATTATAAGTGTAGTGTGTAGTTGTAAGAAGACTATAAATGAATAATATAATAATCCATTCATTTCAAGCGTAGCCCAAATTGGGGTGAACCACGTTAAAACTTGTGTCTTGATGTGATGTTGTGTGTGTGATATAGATCTGTTGAATGTCTAGTATTATGGATATGTTATTGATATTGCATAGTGATGATGGAATATTAGTATTATGATTATGTTATTCATATATGAGGTCATATTGTCACACACTGAATTAACTGGTAATTGAATGAATTCCAAGTAAAGTAATGTCGCAAACAGGGTATGTTTCATGATAAAGTAACTATTAAGGGGTGAAAACAACACACACAGTAAGAACATGTTGAATGTCTCACTTCCCGTCATCACTGCAAAAACTTGGTTCCTTCCACCCCTCTAGATGCCTCAGGTGAGATTTCACTTACTTACAGGTGATGTTGAAAGGGTCAGTGTCTAAGGGTTTTGTTGGTGTATTGATGATTAACCTTGGGTCTTCCCACTACATGCCAACAAATGGTTCCATTGTCAGGACCATGATCTGTAATTGAGGGGAATATTTTGGAGGCCAAATAAGGAATATATCACATAATGGCTAAGAAGGAAGAAATCATAATTTTACAAAGAACGAGATAGGAACCCACGACTTAGCGATGACCAATGTTTGCAAAGGTATGTATTTACCAATCTTCATGAAATATTCTTTGGTGAATTTCCAATAATTTTGGCTGAATGTTTAGAAAGGCTAGTGGAGAATGTTGGGAGATACTAAACTGAGGCTCCAAGAAACTAGACTCTTGAACTGATCAGATAGTAGAATACAGTAAGTAATAAAGTTTCTTTTGCAGTTGATTTTTTTTAATAGTGTATTGGGGGGTTACATTACAGAGTTTGCAATAGATTGTACCCAGTCTTATAGTGTCGCAGAGAGGGAATTTTTCAAGGGTCCACATGGAAGATTTCTAAGCGCATTGTCTACCTGGATAAAGATGTTGTTGTGTGACAATAATTTTATGAAGATGGAATCTGATTGTTAGGTGCCTTTGTGCACATAGGGGGACTGGGGGATGAACAGAGGATGGTCTGAGAGTGGAAAGGATGAGAAAGGAATAGATGGACTGAGGATGTCAAGAGAGGAAGATAGTGACTTAGACGGAGAGATTGGAGTATTGCAATGTGGGAAAAGGTTCAGATATAGTAAGAAGTAGACTGTGGTTGAGAGAAAAGAGCATCACAGAGTGTTTGAGAAGAGAGACTCATGTGCAGTTATTCATATCACACCATAAAAAGAAAGGAAAGAGAAATAAAAGGATCCTCAGTGCAGTCCAACAGAATTAGGAATTTCATCTCAGATCAGAATTTGTGTCCAACCCATGACCCCATGTGTGTCACCAAGATCTGAAGTAGAAACTAAAACTTTCTCGAGAGAAATTGTAGTCAGTGGAGGAAGTCAGAACAATAGTCAAAATGGTGGAAGTAGCGTAGAGAACCAGATTCAATAAACATCACCAAAGGTAAGAACTACACATAATACAATTGCAGGAATAGATAATACACTAATAATGACTTAATTCCAGGGAGAGGGTTCATAAGACCCAGAGCAACCTTTATTTGTATGTGACATGATATGGACTGCGAAGAATGTTTAGGATGAGGCAAAGAATATCGTGTAGTTAGCAATGACGTTCAAAGGTCACACATTTCTATGGTACATGAAGTATCAGACTACTACATAGGAAAGAAAGTCAAGGCGATTGCCAGAGATTAGACAAGCATTATTAAAGGAATTTTGGAAGCCAAAATCTGAGTCACAATATATCAAAGAGCTAAAAGGAATTAAGAAAATATAGAATGAGACAGTTTAGGATTATGATCATATATTTAAGGATGTAATGGGTAGACTAACATTTCATATTCCTGATGAACAACATAGAGAATCGTTTATTACAGGTTTGTTTCCACACATTCTTTTCCTCTGACATGACATAAGGTCACATCACAGCCAGAAGAACTAGAAATTGTGATGAAGTTAGAAGCATCTCTTATAGTATATGTCATAGGTTAAGTCACAGTTGATTGCACTAAGGATTCCATTGTTATAAATAATAAAGGAAAAGGAAAAGTGTGAACAATTTTGGTGTATTACATTTAAGACAGAAGGCCATCATAAAGACAAATGCCCAAACTTTGCGCAGTCTATGGCTATAGGAGCACCGAACCCTTTGGCATGAAGAGTAGGGTATTATGAAATATGCAATACATGGGGAAATAATCTGACTACTTGTCCATTATTGCAAAAGCACCAGAGTACACCTAGGAAATTGTTCTATAATTTTTTCAAGTCTGTAGGACATGATTAGAAATATTTTCACGCATTCAACTTAATGAGAGAGTGCACTTCAGAAGCGTACAGAATTAGAGAATAAAATTCCACATCATAAGGAGGATTTCCAGAGTATAATACCCCGAGGGGATTTAATCATGGTGGATGAGGAGGATTCAACAGAGGTCAAGGACGTGGAGGATTTGGTAGAGGAGGAATAGGAACAATCATTTGTTATAACTGCAACCAATCAAGACATTTAGCAAGAGACTACCCAAATCCTTGCATGACATGCACGTACTGAAAAGCATTGGACCATGCGATCGAATATTTTTGTCATGAAATGATATCCAAATGGCATGCAAGAGGGAATCGTAACCAAAACTAGAACATACAGATGATTGTAGTCAAGAAGCGTGATGATTAACCTATAATAGCAGTTGTTACACGCGGAGGAATGAGAACTAGAGTGGATGTGATGGAAAAGGGAAAGGGGATCGAGCAATGGATAACGAAAGTAGTTGAGCCTACCAAAATTTCACCTATAGAAAGAGAAAGAGACATATCAGTAAGCTAGGAATAAAATACTAGGACCGAACTAGATAGCATCCACATCAAATGCGACACTAGTATATGATATGTCATCATTATATGATAGTACCATTCCAGATAAGTCAGTCGAGAAGGTAAAAAATTTGAAATATTTCATAAAGAGTTGTTTAGAGTTGATGAAGTATGAAAACACGTTGAATGAACTACGCAGGATGATCGATTAGTGCACACAAGACACATAAGTACCTACAACACAGAGAGAAGTGAACCAAGTATTGTGCAAGAAGATGACAAATAGAGAATTCAGATTGAGTGCACAGATAGGAGAGTATGACATGGATAATGTCATATTGGACTTAGGATCAGATGTAAATGTTCTTCCAATAGAGATGTGAGAAATCATGGGGAAACCGAAGTTAATTTGGTCACCTATTCAGTTGAGGTTATAAAACTAGCATAAGATAGTATTGATTGAGAGACTGTAGGGAGTAACTATTAGCATGGATGGAGTGCGCAGCGTAGCCAACTTTGAGGTCATCAATTTCATGGATAAGAATTATCTATATCCAAGATTGCTCAGATTGGATTGGGCATTTGAAAACTAAATGATTATTAACTTCAAGAAGAGAGAAATGATTTTTGAAGGAGGAGGCTTAAAGGTCACTGCACCATTAGACCCCACAAAAGAAAGAACATATGTGGAACCCACAAGAAAATAAATTGATAACATGTATAATATGACCATGCACATGGATGATTATGTCAATCCTACTACAGATGGTTTTCTTAGTTGGAGAAGAATTATCTCTTGTGCATTACATTCAAAGGAAGGACTTGAACATTGGCATCACAGGTTGCATGAAGTATCGACCAGAAGATGTGCTTGCATTACTCTCTCATTGCATTGGATTAGAACAAAGGTATGTGATGCACCAAGGTTTGATGGATTAATTGATGTAAGTTCCTTTGTAAAATAATTTGAGTTGAATATACCCGAACAACATAGATTGTTGGCATTAGATGTTGCACTGAAAGAAACCCTAGTGAGACGGTGGGAAACACACAAGAAATGAATAGGGGATTGACAACACTGTAAAAGGATTATGCAAATCATATTTGGAACATAAGAAATTACACACAAGTATACAGGGATGATAATTCTGATGGATCATGTTGCACAATGTATGACAACTTGGATCCAGGTGCCAAAGAAGGAATGGATGCACAGGTTCATACATACGCTTGAGACAATTCCCAAGAACTAATATATGAAACTAGAAGTGTGTAGAGGGACAGTAGATTGGGAAGAGCTCACTCATAATTTCAATGTAACACTTAGTTTTTAAGTTGATTCACCCTTAGTAGATAGATCTCTGCAATTCATTAGAAGTAATATTTTTATGTAAAAAGATCAGATAGAAATAGTACATGCGTGTAGAGCGCATAGAGAATATGTGATAGTCCATGAAATATTGGAATGTTACATTTTTACTACAAAATATCAAGTGGAAGAAGATCCAAGAAATGTGTAAGTAATAGATATTGAAGGGGAGCGTGCAGCAGTAGTTCCAGAACTAAAATTTGATGCATATGTGAAGCCATTAAGAGTGCGTAGAGTGAATATTGGCAGGAAAGAGAAACCTAAGGTCATGAATATTGGTGACTATTGGAACAATGAGACCATTCAAAAGTTTGCAGACCTACTGCACGAGTATCAATATCTCTTTCTGACAACCTTTTCAGAGATGAAGATCCTATTAAAACTAGATGTTAAGCCAGTAAGAAAGAGACCTTACCAGTTGAATCCGAAGTACACAGAAAAAGTGAAAGGAGAGCTTGATGGAATGATAGAAGTTGGTATCATTGAGCCCATCGCATGGTCCAAATGGATAATCCCAATGGTATTTCAAGATAATAAATAGGGGGTATTATAATTTGTGTAGACTTGAGGAAATTGAACGATTCATGTTTACATGACCCTTTTCCAACCCCCTTTACAAATGAAGTGTTAGAAAACGTAGGAGGGCAGGAGGGATACTCGTTCACTAACGAATTTTCAAGATATTATCGAATCAAGGTTGCACTAGAAGACAAAAATAAGATGACATTTGCAATAGAATGGGGAAGCTACCAGTACACAGTGATGTCATTTGGGATAAAGAATGCACCTGTTGTGTTTTCTAGAGTAGTTGTTGCAACCTTTAAGGAATTTTTTCATAAGTTTCTTGAAGTGTATTTAGATGATTGGACTATTTTAATCTTATTAAAAGACCATATAGTAACTCTACAATTGAGGCTTAATAGATGTAGACAATATCAGAATATCAAATATCACTAAATTTGAAGAAGTTTATTTTCTACGCACCATTTGGGATATTATTAGGTCATGTGGTATGCAAGCAAGATTTGTTGGCTGATCCTGCAAAGATCGTGGTGATTGTTAATTTTCCACTGCCTACATCCATAAGACAAATGAGAACAACGTTGGGTCACACATGATATTACAGGAAATTTAATAAAGGCTATGCACATATTATTGTTGGGTTGTTATTTTCTTTACAGTGAAAGTCTATTCAAGGTGAATCGATTGACTGACGAATGTTGAGATGGATCGACAATAGTCAAGGTCGAGGTGGATCAACAACAAGTCAAAGGTCGAGGGATTTGACTAGGTAAAGTTGAAGTCAAATATATTGATGACAAGTCAACCAAAAAGAGGTCAAAGTGCGGGCGTGAGATGACCGACTAGAGACCAAATGAAGGTCGACTGGTAGTCAACTGTTAATTTGACTTGGAATCGATTGTAACAAAATCCCAAGATTTGCAGGATTTCTAGCCAATTATATGCATAGATTTGTAACCATTTTTGGGTGCCAATATTTATGGTTTTTCCTATTGTAAATCTTATAAAGAGGTGTGCTGTAAGGTCGTAAAGGCTAATGTGGGTTAATGTAAAATAGTCAATCTTTAGAGAAATATTTATATGTAGGTTGTTGGTCATGTATATGTAAGTCAGATTGGATACAAGGTTGTTCTTGCACAAGAAAGAGGGTATGATGTTGATTTTGTCTTGGGTATGGACCAAGGTTAGACATGTAACCTTTTATTCGGATTGAATAAGACAACAAGAGAGCATAATGCTCAAATTAATGTTGGTTTTCTCAGTTAAGGGTTTCCAGGGTAAAATGTTGGTGTACTATGTGATTGCTCGTGTCCTTTGCGTTCTAGAAAACTTCTTCTTCTCTTATACTAGGATTAGTGTGGAAGTGTATCTCATTTCCTGACATGTGGTATCAGATCTTAGGTATTCCCTGAAAAGTGAGTTATCAAAGTGGTGGTATTCTTTTGCAAGTATATTAGATCTTGATTTACCAATATTGAATCCCATAACTAAACCCTAGGTACAGTAAGAGTCGTAAGTCATAAATTGTGTTAAAGATCATGGTAAAGAATGGCAAGCAATTTCAGAATAGAGATAGAAAAATTCAATGACCATAATTTTGAGCTTTGGAAGATTAAAATGGAAGATCTTATTGTAGATCAAGAACAATGGACAACGGTTTGTACAAGTACCCAACCGACAGGAATGTTGATAGAAGAATGGGAGAAACTCGAAAGAAGAGAAAGAAGTAAGATTCAACTTTGTCTTGCAGATTCGGTGCTGTTGAATGTCTTAGGTGAATATTTATCCAAGAAACTATGGGACAAGGTAGGAATATTATACCAATTGAAATCTCTAGTAAATAAGTTGTTTCTCATAAATAATTTATATCTTCTGAGAATGATTGATGGTAGTTCAACGACTGAGCATTTAAACACGTTTAATATAATGTTAAGCCAGTTATCATATATGGATATTAAGATCACTGACGAGGAGAAGTGTGTCGGCCTATTATGTTATTTTCCATACTCCTGGGATAGCTTAGTCATGGCTATTGGTAGTAATACAACCACACTAGAGCTAGAGGATGTAGTTTCTTCTCTAGTGTCGGAAGAAATGAGAACGAAGAACATGGAAGGATTGACCAAAGATGCTTTGGTAGTGAGAGGTCAATCGGTAGATAGAGATAAAGGAAGATTCTTTGGTAGAAAGTTCAAGTCAAAGGGTAGATCTAAATCCCCTGGTTCAATCGACGCGAAGATGTTGGAAATGCGATAAAGTTGGGAAATATAAAAAGGACTATAATTCAAAGGCAATAGAAGTTAGTGCTGGATCTGACAAGAAGCAGTCCACTGAGAGAAAGATGACCCCGAAAAAGAGAGGTGATGTGTACCCGGCGTCGACCAGTACATAATCAGATCAATATGTTTGGTTGATCGAATCGGGGGGATCCTAACATATGACACCACATAAAGAATTGTTCTGTGAATATGAATGATATGATGGGGGTGATGTGTTCTTGGGGGATGAATCAAAAACCATAATTGTTGGATGAGGAAGAGTTCAAATGATATTGTAGGATGGGAGGAAAAGAACCCTTCTAAGTGTGCTACACATTCTAGTTTGGAAAGAAACCTGATATATGTCATCAATATGAGTGATGCAAGTGTACATACTTTGTTTTACAAGGATTCATACAAAATGGTCAAAGGTGCGATGGTCTTAATGAAAGGAGTTTGGATTGGTACCCTATACAAGTTGTTAGGGAATGTTGACTCGACTGGATGCAACAGTATCGTTACTTTTGAAATTGACTCAAATGTGACTCAAATTGACTCGACTCAAGCTAAGTCGACTCGACAAGACATGATAAAATCAACCCGACCAAGCTATGGCACAAGAGGATGGGACACATTGGATAAAAAGGATTTCAAGCTATGTAAAGAAAAGGTATGGTCGAAGGGTTTCCTGAATGCGTTTTAGAGGCAGACTTTTGTGAACATTTCATATATGGAAAACAAAGTCTGGTGAGGTTCCCATCTGGAGTGACAAGGGAAAATGGGATTCTAGAATTGGTTCATAGTGATTTGTTTGGTTTGGTTACAATGCCTTCTTGGTGGATCCCTGTATTATGTTTCCTACTAGATTATTTTTCTAAGAAGACATGGATATATTTCCTGAGGAATAAATTAGAGTTTTTTGAGAGATTTAAGGAGTTTAAAGATCTTGTGGAAAACCAGAAAGAGAAAAGGATTAAAGTGTTCAGGATGGAAAATGGTGGTGAATTCTGTGGAAAGGAATTTGATATGTTCTGTAAGAAGTGTGGAATAGCACGCCAAAATACCACACCATATACCCCAGAACAAAATGGATTTGTTGATAGAATGAATAGAACATTTATGGATAAGGCAAGGAGCATGCTCAGTGGCATTGGGTTCGCACAAGAATTCTGGGTGGAGGCAGTCGACACTACAAGATATTTGGTGAACATGTCTCCTTCATCGGTGATAGTTGACATGACCCCACATGTGGTATAGTCAGGTAAAAATCCTTCGATGGTGTTAGCGATAATTCGTGTCCCGAGCTCGAGAGCACCCAGGGATGTAGGTTGCACACGAAACACCCAGGTACAGTAGTGGAAGGACCCAACTTTCTAGTTACGAGTCAAGCGAGTGGGAAAGGTTTCGATGTCCACAGCCGAGACCCATCCACGGAGCAGATCAACGGTCATCGGGATCTCGGGGTTACTAAGTTACCCGACATATAGCACCAAAGAAAGCCCTTATATTTCAAGGTTGAATCTGGGTCATTCGATCCAGTGACACGGGGCGTAGGATCCAGTCACACTGGCATATCGGCATTCAGAAGTTGAAGGGGTAAAATTCCTTGTCTCTTCACCTTTCGAAACCCCGAACCCCGAAATGCCGATAGCACTCAGGACTGGGCCCGTGGTTTTGGCATCTGGTCATAAAGGAAAAGGTCGGGAGGAGGGGCACTTATATTTATGGAAAGGTATCAGCCGTTCATCCTAAAGATGCGTGTCGCAAGATCCGGTCGCATCGGCGTTTCGGCGTTCGGGAGTTCATGGTGTGAGAGTTTCATGTTGTTCAACATCACGAAACCCCGAACCCCAATGGCGCCGAAAGCATGGAATCTGGGGCCTGCAACATCACAAATCATTTTTAGCCGTACATTTAAAGGGGACACTTGGTGACAAGCTGACCCATCTCGGCGTTTCTCCCGTCGCGACTCCAAGGTGCAAAAAGCAGCTCCGTTATGTCCCGATGCACGAAATACCGAGAGAGGCCCGGGCCCACAGTGGTGTCAGGCGAGTTCAAGACTGTCAGATCTTAGAGGGATGCATGGTGAAAGATTGAGCCATCTCGGCATATCACTCATCGCGATTTCAATCAGCAAAGGTTAGCCTTTTCATATTCACGAATGTCGAAGGCATATGGTCACAACCCATGGTCACTTGGGGAGAGGAATGAGCTGCATAAAGAAGGCCAAGGCACCGAGTTTATTTGTAGATGGAATCATCACGATCTCTAGGCGCCATCGGGCTCGATCTTAATGTTGTTTCTAGTTTTGAAGTAATTGAAGACAAGGATAGGTGGTTGAAACCTCCTTTCGTGCATTAAATGAGGGGTATGGAGGGTCTGGCGAGCCGCCTACTCGTAGAGGACCTGTGTATCGATTCCCTCAATGAAGCCGTGCCGAAGTCCTCGACTCGACAGAGAAGTCTGTGCATGCTAGTCGAGCACTTCATGGCTCAGCTACCCTCCTTACAGGAGCCATGCGTAGTTAAGGTGGCATTTAAAGAAAGATATCAATACGAGTTTGACTGAAGGGACATCAAGCCTTGAGTGACTGGGCATGCCTCTGTGAGGTGAATTTTCTTGAGTATATAGACTCAATTTTTGTATTTTGAAAGCATCGATGGTAGAGCGCATCTCCCGATTGTAAACGTTTTAGCAGAGATTCTAGCTTTCTGGTCATGTATATGTATATGAGATTTCTTATTTTATAACAGACAGTCTTCTTAATCCATCTAAGTTTTCATCTTATACTAAGAGAGTTCGTGATCAACTGATTCGCACGAATTATGGCAACTCTCTTGTGATAAAGGATTTATTATGGCATTATTGTTTTCTCTGGTTTTCTGCGTTTGAATGTAGGAAGATCTTGCGTTTAGATGTCTTCTTCCACAGTCTGTTAGGAACCTGATGTTTACGACAGACCTTTGCATCTCTCTAATACAAGTCTTCCCCCTACTCACCCTTACTATGAATCACTGTTTGAAGTTATCTAAGACCTCACTTGCCCATGCATGCCTGGCCTAGTTTCGAAGTTAGAACCACATCATTTGAGTTAACCTCCATCCGATCACCCCATTAAACAAATCGTGACATAAACTGATGGTCGTCGGGCTCTGCTCCTGCAAGCAATCCAGGAGTGACTTTCGACGCTACAATTTCTGGCACCATTGCCGGGGACGAAGTTGAAGATTTTCCCTGGGAGGAACGACATTGAGCCTCTGATTCTGAAGGTGCATCAGACATCAGAGCCCTTAAATATTGCTACTTTGCACCTGGTGACTCCACTGTGGCGACTCCATTGTTTCCACATCACTGTTTCAGCTGTGACTACTGTTAGCACACCTGAAAGATGACCCTAAGGAGATTTCTTGAGAAGGTTTTAGCAACTGCTTTCTCAGTCTGAGAAGCTTCCTGGGGTAATGACAACGTTAAGATCTGGCCTTTGGTGGTGAACAAGGACCAGGCATATTTGAAGCTGCGCATCTTTCACTTGGTGACTCCATGATTCGAGGATCGATTGGCGACTCCA
>JASDQU010274682.1:0-15071 GCA_032191745.1 Picea mariana
ACAAACAGTAATCGGTGGTATAAGCAAGGAGCTTAAGGGATACTCAAAAAAGGTATGGCCACCTTTTCCTGTTCATTTAAATTCATATTCTTTGTTAGATTTTGGGCATGCTAAAGCTGAGGCAGCAGCCTTGGAAGACCTAAAGTTGGTCCTTATTGAATTCAAGAAGCACAATCTGCAAAGGGTCGTGAGTAATCATTTGGCCAGTTGCGGACTCAAGAGATTTGAACATGAAAATTCACCCTCGAATGACATTTTCTGAGGTGCAAGATCTTATGCCGAGATTTTAGCTCGAATACAAACCTTGGCACCTAAAGAGAGGGCCGATGTTCTGAAATTCCAAGAACATCGACGCAGTTGTCTTCCCGCAGTATTACGGGGTGAGAATCCAAGTACAGCGGAGGTGAAACAAAAAGATGTCGAATGCTCCAAGGATGCGACTACCGGTCAAGAAAAACACTAGGACGGAGGAGAGAAAACTAAGAGTCCGAAAGAAAAGATAAAGACTCCCAACCCGCCGAAGAAGAAGACTCCAGTTATTACTCTGGGACATTCAGCGAAGCAAATCGGAGATCCTATCGCATCAATTACTCCCTTGCAGTCAACTCAGGGAAATATTGACACAGGGTGGATCTTAAATGAAGAATTGAGGCCTATAAAGGTGGAAGAGCTCCCTCCAAATGAGTTCTTCTTCGATAAGAAGAGAAAGGCAGTGGTAAAGAGAGAATTCTATCAGGAAGGGGAATCGACAATCAAGAAATACAAAGTTATGACTGACGGGAATGACAAGAAGAATGAACAGTTTGCAACAGAAATAGTTGGGACATTAGGGGCATATGCCACAGCGAACCAATTTTCAGTCAGGGTTTTGAAAAAACAACTGAAACGAAAAAATCGCCTCATCAAGACCCTAGAAGCCAGACTAGCCACAGCAGCGGAGGCTGCCAAAGACTAGGCGAGTGTAGGAATAGAGCAAGCAAGGTTGGCCGATAAAAGTGAGATAGAGCTGCTCAAGACTAAGCTCGAACAAGCACAGCTTGTGGTTCATAATGGTCAGATGCAAGCGGGCCAGCAAAAAGATTTGATCGAACAGCTACAGGCTAGAGTGGAAATCGCCGAAAGTAAAGTGATAAATATCGGGGTGTTCCAGTCCCAAGCGATGGAGATTTGGAGCAGAGTCTCTACGACCCAACAAAATTTACTCGCCAAGGTAGAGGTGATTCGGGACAACTGTTTGCTGGTTAATCAAGTTTTGGAGAATTTATCTGCTAGAGAAAGAGAAGCTGGAGCAGCACGGGTCACCTTTCAAGAGGCTATGATAGCTACAAACAACGGGGATTCGGGAAGTACTCCCAGGTTTACCATTTCAGGCAGACCAGAGGAAACATTCTATTAAAAGAATGGGAACACAGCATCTCGGAAGGTAAGTTGCAAGCCAAGAGGGTAACGAAATCCTTAGAAGAGGCTTTTAGTTCTGTAGATGGTAACCTGCTAGGCATTGATAGCGGAGGTAATGCCGAGGCATTGAGTCAAATGAATATGGAAAAAATATCACTTGATTTAAATGAAAAAGAGGAAAGAGATTCAGCGGAGATCTCACAAGTGACTATGGCAGACATAGTCCAAATAGATAAATGTATGATTAAAACAAGTGTGCAATTATGCGCTATCGACATCATAGACAGACAGATGGAAGACAGGCTATTGCAATTAGCCCGAGATTGTTACTCTTTTGAAGCCAATTGTCAAGAAGAACCATCAAGGCTGATATCTCAGCTGGTTGAAAGATGTGTCACCTGTATCGAGCACGCACGAGGACAAGCTTCTGGCACCAAATAAAGACGGAGAAGAAGAAATGGAGCGATTGCTCTCCTCCCTATCATAACTGAAAATTTTGCAACAATTGAGATTCCATCTTATTGTAAAACTGTATAAATATACCATAGAAAGAAAGAAAAGGGGCTGGACCTTTTTGTGTCGATTGTAACAGAGGTTTTACATTTTGAGAGTTAATATAAAGCAAATCTGAAGATTCTCAATTCCGTCACGAGTGTGTGATGAGTTTGTTTTCTTGTATCTCATATTTCGTTTCATTTCATATTCGTATATGATGAATGCTTTGCTATAATTTAGTGCAACCTCTACTATAGTGAATAAATTTTGGTTTTCTATATTGTTTATTGTTTTTCCTCTGTACCAGCTATCAGCAGGTATAAGACCAGTCAACACTTTCAGAATTCTATATATATTTTACGCTTCATCGGGTTATTTCTTCACATTTTTCTTCTTCTGTTTATACGTGAGATTCTCCCTTGATAGGAGCCTTACTAGATAGACAGCTAAATGTTTTCTCCCACCTCATACATTTTATTAAAATATAACTCAGTTACGGGAAAGAGCCTTTGATTTGCACTCCGTTTTTATTCCTGAAACCGTAAACTCTCTTTTATACAACCGAATTGAGACAACACTTAAATCCCCCCTGAAGTTTTCTTATTTTACTATTCCTCCATGACTGTCCCTGTACCAACATAGCCCGATATCGAACTCGGATTATCAAATCAAACGCACATTTCCTTAAACCTTTTCGATACCATTCTTAAAACAGCCACTACCCGGGCTGAACTCAAACGTTCATGGGCAGCGATTGAATAGGATATAAACATCCAGGAACAGTTGGAAGCTAGACAATGCCAACACAGAAATATTCCCTAGTTTCCCTTGCCGAAGGTTGACATTTCTCTCTTCTCTATCCTCTACCCACTTTCGGATGCCTAGACACTGTACTTCTAAGCCTTAAGTACAGACTCTGGAACAACAAATGGAGTAACTAAATATTTTTTTAACACTTCATTTTCTTCAGGGAGAGATGCATGGCTACTTGAAATAGATGCAACATACCACATGACCTTTTGGAGAGACTTCTTTGAATATTTCAATGAAAATGTAGATGGTATAGTCTATTTTGTAGATAAATAAAATCTCAAACCTTCAGGAATTGGCACCATCAAACTTAAATTTCCTGGACTCCTGAATTTTCCTCTGCATGATGTACTCTATATTCTTGAGCTACAATGGAACTTGTTGTCTCTTGTTCACATTCAACAGCAAGGCCACTCTATTCATATATAAGGTGGAAAATTTGAACTAAGGAAAGCTTCTGAAAACATGGCCATTATGATGTTGATGTTTGGACAACATCGGGAAAACATTCTCTCAGAATAATAATTAATAATATAATTATTGATTATTAAATATCATATATAGTAAGTAAACGATAATAATAAATAGTTATTGATTATTCAAGGGACGCATCCTTTCATGGATGGTCACCATATGTTCCCTATATATGGAACACTCATCATTGTAATAATATATTGATCATATCTCATATGAATAAAAACAATAGGGTATCATAGCGGGATTGGGATTAACTCCTTCACAGGAGGGCCCGGGAAAATGAGAGAAGAGCGCGTGAGTAAGACATTTTATGTGGGATCGAATCTCCATACCAGGCATGTTCTAACCGTGTGGCATAAAACTGAGTGGAGTTGTCTATTCAACGTGAAGTCTGGAGCATTGTAGACTGGTGCTAACTATGTGGAGTGTCTACCAAAGAGATCGTGTGGAGAGGAGAGGATGGTAACAGTGTAGGAGTCGTGCAAGTGCATACCCATGAGGAGACAACCTTGCATGTACAGACCTATGTAGAATGAGATCTGCGTCGATAAAGTTATTTCTGTAGTAAACCAAACTTTCAACTAAAGGTGAAAAACATTAGAAGGTTTGGAGTATCAATATGTTATTTGTGCATTGATCAGAGAAGTCATACACAAGAAAATGATTCTTCCAGGCTACAGAAATTAAGAAGAGGAATGGTTGCAAGACACCATGGAGGCATGGCAGTCTTTTATGTGTGAATAGATATGTCAGCGAATGGAGAACACTCTCCCAACCATTTATCAAGTAATTGTTCTTGGTTTTGGTTAAAGATGGTAGTAGCTTGGTTTGAAGGCAAGTCGATTCAAGCTGACAATGCAAGCGGGCATTTGTAGAGGAGATGGTTCCTCAGTTCTAGTCATTTGATATAAATGACTTCCATTAGCATGAGAAATTTGGCGTTCAATTTATGTATAAACCATGGAGACACCAATAATCCATGGAGATGCCAAGTCATATGATATTTGTTTGGCACATATAAGTACAATGTAAAATGTTGTTGGCATATATAGAAGATCCACATGAATATCTATTACACAGGTGACGATGTTAAGATGTCAGATCGCAGATGATCACTAGAATTTCCACCCTCATTAAGAGGGAGGTGTGATTTTTTCTCTCCTCTAGCCGACTAATCCCTCTAGACAAGGGTTTCCCTAATTAGTCATGTGAGGTGACTGAGGGAGTAATTCTCAGTTGGGTAGAAGTATTTCCTAAGCCATGCGAGGTGTCTAGGTGTGAATAAGACTTTCATCTTAGCCTTGCCTATGCCATGTGAGGTGTCTAGGTGTGAATGAGGCTATGGTCATAGTCTTGCCTACGTCATGCGAGGTGGCTAGGTGTGAATAAGAGTACTGGGAGAGGAGAAACATCACAACATGGTCATGGATACTATGGAAGTGGTTGTGTACCACTAGACAACATGCTAGTAGCTATGTGCTACTAGTGGATTGCTACGTAATTGTAAGACTATGGCAGTGGTTGTGTACCACTAGACAATAGTTTTGTACTACTCTGACATGGAAACAATTGTGTACTATTGGATGACATTGTAGTAGTTGTGTGCTACTAGTTGATTGCAGAATAGTCATAAAGAATGTGGCGGATGATTTGAGCTACCAATGGCATGGTAGTAGAAGTATGCTACTAGTTGATTGTAGAGTAATCAATGGATTACTAGATGAAGGAACCAAGACATTGGTTTCGCGAGGAAACCTCGATATGTCTTAGGGGACATTGGTTCCATGAGGGAACCTCGATGTGTCCTAGAGATGTTTGAGGCAGGGATCAAGAGGGAGTACTATGTTCCTCACAACCCTCAACAGAATGGGGTCGTAGAGAGGAAGAATAGATATATTGTTGAGACAGTCAAGGCAATGATTCATGATCAACATTTACCTATGTTTTTGTCGGAAGAGGCAACCATGACTGTAGTGTATGTTCATAATAGAAGTCCTTGAGGAACATGACTCTCAAGGAGGCCTTCACCGTAGTGAAGCCTGAGGTTGGACACTTCAGGATATTTGGGTGTTCAGTATACATTCATGTACCCAAGGAGAAAAGGACCAAGCTAGACCCTTCAAGAAGAAAGGGTACATTTGTGGGGTACAATGAGTCTTCGAAGGAATATTGGATCTACATCCATGGTCAGAGACAGATTGAGGTGAGAAGAGATGTTACCTTTGAGGAGGAGGTATCCTTTAAGAGATATAGAGGGTCTCACATGGGGATTGATCAAATTGATACAATTGATCTCGTTGATCCTATAGCTCTAGTTGATGTTCCCAGAGATATTGCAGTAGGTCGAAAGAGATCTATATGGGCTCGTCAGACTATGCAGGAGGAAGAAGGATATGCAACTCCTCATGGTACCTTCCGAGTGAGAAAGAGACCTTAGATATATTCATGCCATGCCACAGATATGAGCCACATCATTCATTTTGAGCCTTCCTGTTATGAGGAGGAAACTAGTCATCCAGTATGGAGAGATGTCATGATGGAGGAGTATTAATCCATCATGAAAAATGATGTGTGGGATATTGTTCTAAGACCTGAGGGGAAGTCTGTAGTGACTTCCAAATGGATATACAAGATCAAACACATAGTTTACGGGAGCATCAAGAGGCACATAATGATATTTGTTGCTAGAGGATTCTCTTAGATGGAGGGAATAGATTATGAGGAGACATTTGCTCATGTTTCTTGATACACTTCTATCCGAATGATTATTTCCTCTATAGCATCCATGGGTTGGAGAGTACATCAGATGGATGTAAAGAAAAACTTTCTCAATGGAGATATTGAGGAAGAAGTATACATCAAGAAGCCAGATGGTTTTGTGATACATGAGAAGGAGTCTCATGTGTGTAGGTTGAAGAAGGCCTTGTATCGACTCAAGCAACAACCTTGATCTTGGTATGTGAGGATTGATGGACACCTGATGATTTTTGGGATTTAACAAAAGTGTTGTCGATCCCAGCCTATACTACAAGACTTTTAATTGTGAGTCCCTAATTTTGGTCCTCTGCGTTGATGATTTATTCCTCACTGAAGAAGAGAGCCTTATTGTTGAATGCAAGTATGAATTGGCCTCTAAGTTTGAGATGAAGGAACTTGGTATGATGCACTACTTCTTGGGACTAGAGGTGTGGAAGAGAACTGATGAGATCTTCCTGAGTCAAGGGAAGTACACAGTTGAGATATTGAAGAATTTTGGGATACTAAACTTGAAGCCCATGGCTACACCAATGGTGACGAATCTGAAGAAAATAAGTGTGTCTTCTTCCAATTATGAAGAAATTGATTTGACTCTGTACAGACAACTGATTTGATAGTTGATTTATCTAGTTAACACCAGACCAAATATTTGTTATGCAGTGAGTGCACTTAGCCAGTTTATAAGTTAGTTGATATAGACACACTAGATTGTTGTGAAGCATGTGTTGAGATACTTGCGAGGCACAGTTGGACATGGTCTGAGATATACTTCTAGTATTGATATGATATGGCAGGAATATATTGACTTTGATTGGGAATGGAGAACAGTGGACAAAAAGAGCACCTTCGAGTGTTGCTTCACTTTGGGATCTTCCATGGTTTCCTGGTGTAGCAAGAAACAAAATTATGTGGCTTTGAGCACAGCAGAAGTAGAGTACATTGCATTAATTATGTCAGTCCATGAAGCAGTGTGGCTTCGCAAGATCCTTGCATATTTATCCAAACATGTGTTGGATTCCACCATTATTCATTATGGTAACCAAAGTTATGTGAAGATCTTAGATAATCCAGTGTTTAATGACAAATCCAACCACATTGAGATCAAGTACCATTACATCTGAGACATGGTGCAGAGGAAGGAAGTATTGGTGCAATACCTTCCTACACATGAGCAAGTTGTTGATGTTCTTACCAAACCAGGATGAAGTTCAAGTACTTGCATGATAGAATTGGCATGGCAGAGAATGCCTCCCTTGGTGAGAGGGAGTTTTGATGTTTTCATCTTCCTGAGACATTCTCCATATCGTACTCCTCTATGACTGAGTTGAGTTGATCTGTGATGATACTTATCTGATAAGGGATAAGTGTGTTTGGTATTATAGCCCAACATCCATTATGGAGAGCACATGAGGACATCTCAAGGGAGTTGACCCTTGATGTCACACACTATGGGAGTTGACCCTAGTGTTTCTAGAGGGTGTAGCCTCTAGAAGTCCACATGGGAGTGCCATGTGTGACAAACATTCTCCAGATCGTACTCCTCTGTGAATTGAGTTGAGTTGATATGTGAGGACACTTATTCAAGAAGGGATAAGTGGGACACTTATTCGAGAATGGATAAGTGCATTTGGGATTATATCCTAACATCCCATGTGGAGAGGACATGTGGAAATATCAAGGGAGTCGACCCTTGACGTCACACACTATGGGGAGTTTACCCTAAGTGTTCCTAGAGGGAGTAGCCTATAGAAGTCCACATGGGAGTGCCATGTGTGACAAACCTTCTGATACTATGTTGGTTATGTACCACTAGAAGATATTGTGTGTCTCTAGACAATAGTTTTGTACTATTATGGAAAGATACCTCCCTAACTAAGAGGGAGTGTTGATGTTTTAACATCAGGCGTAACTTCTCTTAGATTGGGTTGCAGACCAAGGGAGATAGGATACATTTATCATAAAGGTGAACTTGTGGTAAATGGGCCCAGACATAGTCCTTCCTTGATCATGACAAGGAATAATATCGACTCAAGGTGCTTGAAGTGTTTTCCATGTGTCAGTTAGCATCATGATAACATTCACTCATAGGTGTGTACTTGTGGTGAAATATCCTGGTGTGGTCTTTGTCCTAGTCATGGTGATTTGACAAGGAATAATAAAGACTCAATATGATATATCATATTACATGCAGACCCAGAGTGATCCTGATCTTAGAGAGAGTTAATTGGCTCAGAGGAAGAGCCACAGAAGGAGTTTCTCCTCGATTCAGGTGGGAGAGAGATGTCTCCCAAGACTGACAGACAAGTGTCATGAGTCTAGGGTGAAGTTTGTATACTTCAAAGACAAGCTTGGCATGATGTATAATGTATCCCTCATTGAGAGGGAGTGTTTGTGTTTGGACAACATCGGGAAAACATTCTCTTAGAATAATAATTAATAATATAATTATTGATTATTAAATATCATATTTAATAAGTAAATGATAATAATAAATAGTTATTGATTATTCAAGGGATGCATCCTTTCATAGATGGTCACCATATGTTCCCTATATATGGAACACTCATAATTGTAATAATATATCGATCATATCTCATATGAATAAAAATAACATATGACTGGAGTGGAGGATGGAATATTGTTGAAGTTGAAAGGGCCATATGCTCATGCACATAATTCTACATACCTCTCTCACCACGGTGAAGGTAAATTTTCATCTAGTCCCTTGTGGCATGCTATATTTCGTCACATTAATTACGAAAACCTTAATTTATTGAAAAATAATGGTGTTTCTTGTTTTCCTACTATTCCTAGGAATTCAAAACAATGTGATGCTTGTATCCTTGGAAAACATAGCAAACAACCATTTCAAAATTCTACTTCTAGAGCATGTAGAAAACTTGGACTTATACATTATGATTTGTGTGGCCTCATGCCTATTCCGTTTACTAATGGAAAAAAATATATCATGACTTTTATTGATGAGTATACCAAGATGCGCTGGGTGTACTTGTTGAAAAAAAAATCACAAGCTTTTGAAAATTTTAAAAAATTCCATGTATGTATCCTAAATGAAGAACAATCACATATTGGCTCTCTTCATACTAATAATGGAAGAGAATATACATCTAATGGGATTCAACATCAAACCACAATTCCATATAATCCTCAACATAATGGTGTAGTTGAAAGAATGAACATGACTCTCTTAAATATGGTTTGTTCTATGATGTTTTTCAAAAATGTATTCAATTGATGTTTTGGGATGATGCAATATATCTAAAAAAAAGAATTCCATCTCATGCTCTTGGGAACAAGACTCCTTATGAAACATGGTATGGTCACATTCCTTCGATGAGGCATCTCAGGGTCTTTGGTTCCACCTGTTATGCCTTAATTCCTAAGGAGAAAATAAATAATCTTGATGCAAGGAGTAAGAAGTGAATCTTATTAGGGTACTAAAATAACACCAAGGCATATCATCTTTATGATGAGGTAAACAAGAAATTTGTTCTTTCCARAGATGTATTTTTTCTTGAATCCTCTAAGAATGACAAAATTGTTGAGCGACAACTTGATCATCTAGATATATTCACTCATGTAAAGACATATCAATTTTTTTTATGATGAGATTCGACATCTAGAAAGGGGTATCCCTATCTTGGATCAATCTCTAGAATCTCCTTTTGAAGCACCATCTCCCCCGCGTGAAGAAGTTCTTGCCACTTCATTAGAACATGAAGTTCATTTGGATGATTTGATTGAGAGGATTGAAAGTTTTAACCTTGATGAGAATATATCACAATATCAATTGGTTGAGAAATGTGGACCATCCCAGAAAGGTCCACCAAAGTGGTTCATAAAGACACTTCAAAGTGTTCATCCTAATGAGGTTGGAAAGATAGGAACTAGAAGTTCTACAAGACAACATGGAGGTGATGTAGATAATTCAAATTCAGGGGATGTAGATGATATGGATGTTTCATATGATTGTGATTTGAATTTATCTACTAACATTGAAATAAATTCCTTACCACCACCAAACTAGATATTTCATTCATTGTCAGGATTTTTTCTAGGTTGTGATCTATTTTTTTTGACATTAAACTCTTTTGTTTTCGATAAAAACAAGCTGCCATAATTACAAATACTAAATAAACTTTAATAAATTTATATATCCTATGATAATTTAGCTTAAGGAATAATATATATATATAATTTCAACTTGAAGAAGGGTTATTAATAATGCTACACATACTAAGTTATTTTAAAAGAAATTTTCATAACCACTAATTATTTCAACCTGAGGAAGAAGAAATGCACATATATAATTTCATCTTGAGGAAGACGAAATGTGCATATATAGCCACTAACAATTAACAATTTGAGCTTGAGGAAGGGTTATTGAAATTCCAAAATCAAGTTTGTGTATGGTTAAGAATTATGGAGAACGTCACATTCAATACCAATATTATGATTGTGTAATTTTATTTTTTTTTGGGTCTAATTTGTATATTCAAACACTAACATTAGGAGACATAGTTGTGAATATACACACTCCTAACATGAGATGTTTGTGGTATAAAAATAATCCAACTCTACAGATGCACCCTTGAAAGTKTCAATGGATCTCCCAAAATTATTCAATGTGTACAGAGTATCATCCCATGTTATAATGGTTGAACGTTTACCTTGTCACTGAAAAGTGATGCATGGTTTGGTCRTGGGGATGAAAATTCTCTCTCTATATATATGCATCATCAAGATTCACACAATATTACAAATTTATGGGAGAATCAAATTCATCATTAAATTAAATTAAAATTTTAGAACTCTCTGATTGACCCAGCTCATTCTAGACAAATCATATTAATTTGTAAAAATGATCCAGCATATATAGCTTTGAAAATAAAAATGGAAGTTTCAGCATTGATCCAATTTCATGAAGAGATAATATTGATCTTAGATTCCAAGAATGATAGAAACCGATACCAACAAGAAAAATGCAGAGTACAAAACCTTATAAAAGACCAGAAAGTAGAGAAGGGAAACAATATTAGTTTCCAAATTATATAGAAAAACACATCATACAGTTGGATTTTCCACAAGTATTTTGTCTCTAATGATTAATAATTAGATAAATCAATCTCTTCAATTGTCCATTTATTAATTCATTGTAACTCTAACATGTTCCTATCTTTTGTGGCCATATCAGATGTTGTAGTTCAAATAACTATAAAAATCAATCTCTTAGATTCTCCATTTATCAATTCATTGTAACTAGAACATGGTCTTATATTTGTGGCCAATATTCAGTGGAATAGTTTAAAATTTTTAGTAATTAATTGTATCTGTGACACAATAGTATCTTTTGTGGCCAATTTTGTTTTGTGAAATAATTTATTAGTGTCCATAAGCTCATAAGATATTTGATTCATAATTTGTGGATTTCAATAAATCACTAAATGATCTTTTGTGTGAATGGAGATATTTGATTCATAATTTGTGGATTTCAATAAATATCTAAATGAATAAGGAATGATAACTTAATTGAAGCTTATATGAATTTTTGAATCTTATATGAACAAAATTTAGGAGTGACTAATGTGAAGTAGAGTGAACCAAGATCAAGTGAATCTCTTAGAGTGCCTAAATATTATGTTAGGTGTTTTTTACCATGTTGAATGTGTATGACACCTTGGGAATRTATCCTATATGCTATCTTAGATGGTTTATAACATGTTGAATGTGTTTGACACCTTGGGAATGTATTGTAGAACCATTGTTGGAATGAGAAACATGTAGTTTGTKGACGAGATAAAWGAGAGAGGGGTAGCCTCATTAACACTATCAATATTGCAATGTGGCTTCCATGAGGTGATAGAGCATACTAACAGTTGTCATTGTGGCCATATCTGTGGAAATAACATATAACCCATGACAGTTGGCATAAAAATAAATCATGATGCATGTATTTAGTAGATAGATAGTTAACAGATAATTCGTGCATGGATACACAAATGGTTGTGGTCGATCGATGGAAGACTATAACTATTAAGGAATATGGTCAAATTGTTGTTGTTGTAAACAATGCAGTTGAATAGCCTTAACTTGCAAGCATTGAAGATTTGCATCCAGAGAAACTATAGCATGTGTTTAGAATGAATATATTTTCAATGTTCTTTTTGGTCTAGTATGTCTCTTATTATTTCTATTATCTTTCTATTAAATAATTTTTCTATTATTTTTCCTCTATTTTAGATATCATGTTGGTGTTGTAATCTATATCTATGTATTACACAGTGATGCACTAAAGCACGTGAAAGAGGGGAGGAACATCATCAACTTAGCTTCTATGAGAAATCATCACCTTCACAAAAGGCATTCAATGCTACATGAACTAACTTCAGTAACTCAAGTAGGTTTATTTCAAATCAAAGTAGTATAACTTTCTTCCTTCTTTAAATAAAATTGTTACCTTCTCTTGAGCATTAGAACTTAGAAATGATGATTTTTTCTCAGTGAACTGGATCAAAAAACATTTTGGAACAACAAGATAAAGGAAACAATAATCACTTCTAGATTGTCCTCACAGTTGGGATATCTCATCTGAGATTCCATTTCTTTATTAGCGGTAATTCCATTATCTTCCCTCCACATTATGTATGCAACCTTGTTCCCCCATCAATATGTGTATTACATCCCTGATCTCTAATTTGAAATTATAATCTAGGAGAAGGTGTTTAAATAAATAACCATTATTTTGAAAGAGGATGCCAAAGCTTCACACTAGACATCTTACCCATTAATTCTTCTTTGTATGCTCACTCTAACTCTGAAACATTTTCTTAGAACAAGACAGTATTAAATTTGGATGGTCAAATTGATCCATCATTAGTTTTCAACAATAGTTGTGATATTTAAGTGGTTGACTATGCAAAATGAGATGCATGTTTACATAGAGTTTCATTAGATTGTTTCAGGAAATGTGAGAGGTTAACTCTAGTGGGTAGTGATATATAGGAGTCAGGTTCAACATTGTAATAGATTAGTAATTGAAGGAACTAAATTGATCATCCAAAGTTTGGGCCTCCACCATTCTACCATGATATCATGTGTGTCCAACCAGTTGAGTTCTCAAATTCTACTTCAATAATAATATTCTTGATTAATTACCAAATACTATAACTTATATTCATAGTAAATTAGATTATTGACCTCAAGGATACAGATCATTCAAATGGATGCGGCAAGATCATAGGGTAGAAAATGTTGATGGTGTCTTTCCATTCCATTGAATAAATTAAGTCTTCTATAAATGTCGACTAAACACATCATCTCCATGGTATGGCCTTGTAAAATATAATGGTTGTTTAATACCAATATATAGTTGTTTTTATTTATAGAGTAGAGTCCAAAAGAGAAAACAATATCATAAGATAATTATAAATATAATAAATTATATAAAAGATGCAAGTGTCATGTTCAAAAACATTATAGGATGAAGGTGGTATGTTCCATTTGAAGGGGACAACGACATCACACTAGCCTCCACTAAGGCCATCGCTAACCCTAAAATCATAGCCTTAAGAAAACATCTAGAGAATGATAATTGCAACAAATAAATATATGTGCACTACAATTATAGTGGTAATACCAATATGAAACCCTTAAAAAAACTGATCTATTGGATTTTATTGCATCAATTCAAAGAATATTTATAGGTATCATCAATCTATCCTCTGCCCATCGTTGAATTTATTTTCCTTGTCTCGTTTTATGTTGTATTTGCACTACGAGTCCTCTAAATGGCCATTTGATTCACCACTTTGTTGTTGAGTTGGAAACTACTTCATGAATTTCCCCTATCTATTGATGGTTCATTCATTGTGCTATGAGAAACTCATTAATATCACATGTGATCCTACATACCCATTCCTTGATCCTTATTTTCTTTTTGAAATTGTAGGTAATCAAATTGTCAATCCCCTCTTCCACAAGCATAGACCTCAATTTCTATCTATCTTTATGGCAGCTCCACCCAGAACCTGAATTCTACCACAATCACTCCACCAAAGGCAAGGAGGCCACTACTTCTTAATTCCTCATATATTTACCTTTTGGTTGCAGTAGGCATCCCTGTAATGGTCTCATATCCTTCTGAATAAAAGGAAATAAGTAGTCGAGTCCCTTCAAAATAACAAGAGTTAGGCAAGTGATATTGTCATGAAGAAACATCCATCCATAACATGCAAGTGCTTACACATAGAGCATTGGGACAGTATGAAAAATGCATACTAAAATAAAATGTTAAAGAACTAACTCCAAGTGAGAGATAGCATTAGTGCATTTAACATTGATGAACTTGCAATTTTTTGAAACTTATCCTAAGTCAAAACATAACGAACTGGTTTATATATAAAAATTAACTGGAATGGATCCAATTTTGAGCTCTCAATCTTTATTGATCTCTTATAGTAATCACATTGCCTCAATGTGAGTCCAAATAAGGATAACAAACAGTTCATTGACCGAGATAAAGTTTTATATATCTACCAACAAGACAAACTTTATATTAAAAATTTAATACAAGATTTGATTTATGTGTAAGGACTAAAAAATGACATATCAATTCCTATAGTCTCTATATCCTAAAGGCAGGGCGGGGACTAATAAGCCCTTAGATGGTTTCACTTTCTTAAATATTTCTAAGATGAAAACTTATCACAAGTACTTCAACCACTTGATAACATAAAGCATTTTTTTGTCAAATGGGTTTAGCTTGGGTGGTTGGGAGGAATGATTGTTATCCTCCCCACCCAAGTTCAATTCTCACATGTGAGCTCTAAATGAGTATATTGTTGTAATGGCTTTGAGCCATGTTTTTGTATTGGTTTCAAGCAATGTAACCTAGAAAGAAAGAAAAAAAACATAAAGAAATATTTTATTTTATAACATAAAGGATCAAGTTAGTAATTTTGTTTATATTGTTATTTGATTTGGATGTTTGTTTTCACAGCTAACTTTAACTTCCATAAGTTTAAAATCCTTCTTTGTGAATAGACAAAACCTGGTGTAACACACCCACTACAGCATAATAAAATTTTCGCTTTTCCTCAAGGGACAGAATCCCT
>JASDQU010274683.1:0-10536 GCA_032191745.1 Picea mariana
TATACATTTATCAGATAGTCTTATGAAGTACTAACCCTTTGAAATATAGCTTGCATATATTAGTTTGCTGTTGCTTTGTTCCAGGCATGTGTTCTTCATTGGGGATTCACTTTATTATTGGCTGTTTAGTCGGGACTATCTTTTGGCTGGTGACTTGTGAAAGGGGAATTTGTCCTTGTCCTTTATCCCTCTCCCTTTCAAAACTCCAAGTCACTGGGGACGTCTCCCCAGGGCCTAGCCTCCCTAAAGAGAAAGAATCTACCCATCGTGGTGACATTGGGTGGGATAGGTTCCTGTTACACCAGTTTGGCCCTCTACCTTATAGCCTTTACTCCTAGCTACAAACTGTGCGATAACAGGAGGCAGACTGGGCAGTAGTGGCACGTGTGGCATGTTGGAGAGGCCCCCTGGGGGACTAATGTTTTGCTCCTAGATGTCTCATTTGCCCTAGAAGGGGCTAGCGCCTCCCTTTACTCTCTTTGCAGCTCAATTAGGGTTTTAATTTGACAATTTAATGTAAAAACAATATTGTTTTGACATTATGGCCTTGTCGACCTTTTTATGACCTAAAAAGTAAAATTAGGTCATTGATACACTATATATTGAGGGTTTTGACTCTCATTTTATCATCATCTTTCACTCACCACTTGGTGAGGTCTGAAATTTACGCCCCATTTGGGTTATTGGCTGATTTGAGGAAGGCACACTTGTTGAAGGAAGAGATTTTTGGCATTCTATGGTGTTTTTCTTGAAGGAAGGTGTTACAACTAGGGTTTGCATGATTATTTTCTTGATGAATTGTAAGTATTTTTTTGCAAAACTTCTTGATTGAATGGTTGTAGTCTTTTTTCTTACATGTATTTATAATTTGCTGAATCAAAACCCTAGGGGATAAACACACAAGTAGGTCGTTGTCTCATGTCCCCTGATAGAAAAACTTTTAGCCATTGAAGAAGAAGAAGAGAGCCTAGCCATAGCTACACTCCTTTTTCTTCTTCCCTTAAGCTAACCGTACCTTTTGACTTCAAGAAGAAGAGGACGTCCCAGGCCTAGGTTATCTACAACTAGGGCCATTTTCTTTTAGGGTTTGATGAAAGAGCCTTGCCTTAGCAACACTCTCCCTCTTTAAACCCTGTTGTCTTGACTTTGCTTTTGATTTGAGCTAGCTGTTTGCCGGGAAGGAGAAGAGAGCACGAGGCCTTGCTTTAGCAACACCGGAGTGAGCCTCTCTCCCCTAGGGTTATGATTTTGGAGCCCTGCTTTAGCAACACTTCAAAACTTATCCCTCTAGTTTTTTAAAATCTCATCTCCTTCAACTTTTGCGTTCTTCACCTATGACTCCATTAACCCTAAGGCATTGATCTAAGACCTCCAACGTTGAAGTAGAATTGGATCCAAACACTATCAAACTTCTTGAAATTGAAACCCTAACTACACTAACCCTAGCCTAGACTAACTTACTAACCCTAAGATGCTGACGTCACCCTTGGTTATTTCATCTTGATGCAACAACGTTTCATTTTATAAGCAATTGAATGGTGTTAAAGCATTTATTGAATGAAGGATTGATTGGATATATTGATTGCTACATCATTTTGGTATTTATTGGTGGAGTGATATTATTTCATTGCTATATTAAGAAACATTGACTTCGTTAATATTTATTGTTATAATTGCTTATATGTTGAAGTAGCAGATGATCTTTGATATACGAAGTACTAACCAAGATTTGCACGTATAAGTTTCTTGTTGCTTTGTCCCGGATAGGTGCTTTTCTTCTTCTTTGGTTACTTCTTATTATTGGCTGTTTAGCCGTATCTTCTGCTCGGTGGTGACTTGTGAGGGGGGATTTACACTTTTGCCTTATCATCCTTCACCTTCTCAAAACTCCAGGTCACCAGGGATGTCTCTCTTGAGCCTTACCACCCAGAATAGAAAGAACCATCCCATTGAGGTGACATTGGGTGGGATTGGTTTCAGTTACGCCAGTTTATCCCTTTATCTTCTGACCTATTACCGTAAATACAAACTGTGCGATAACAGGTGGCTTTAGAAAGAAGGCATACTTTACAAAGCACATCCCTCCTGAATGCTAAAGAGGAGTGAAAGACCATTAGTATGGTCAAGCAATCAAGAAGATCTATGAGCACTGCACAACAATACAGTGGATACAATAGATTGATATGAAGTCCTAAACAATGCTCAAATGACGCCACGACCAATCATCAATCCAACCACAAGAAATAGTAGTAGTTGACACTGATGCAAGATTGATTTGATTCATTTGCCTGTGTATTATTTTCAACATTGGCAGGGTTTTTATTGAAAATATATTGACATTATTCGAAAATTTACTATAATTTTCTGAAACTTGAAACACTATAAACGTGAAAAAAACTTTGATGTTCCTTTTGCTAATCACCATTACACAATATTATTATTCTATGTTGCTGTCCTTGAAAAAAGTAAATGCTCATAGGCTAGTCCTTATACATCCATTTATTTGTTTTTGGAGGTGAGTTATTATTTTGTGGTTTCTTATTTAGCATATAACGTTTAACTACTTGTCGACATATAATGATACCACTTATTTTTCTATTTTTAATTGAATCTTGCTTTTTCTTTTAGCTAACCATATGTGTTGACATAACTGTTTCCAGCCCACTTTTGCCTTATCATCCTTCACCTTCTCAAAACTCCAAGTCACCAGGGACGTCTCCCTTGGGCCTTACCACCCAGAATAGAAAGATCCAACCCATTGAGGTGACATTGGGTGAGATTGGTTCCTGTTACGCCAGTTTATCTCTTTATCTTCTGACCTATTACCGTAAATACAAACTGTGCGATAACAGGTGGCTTTAGAAAGAAGGCATACTTTACAAAGCACATCCCTCCTGAATGCTAAAGAGGAATGAAAGACCATTAGTATGGTCAAGCAATCAAGAAGATCTATGAGCACTGCACAACAATACAGTGGGTACAATAGATTGATATGAAGTCCTAAACAATGCTCAAATGTCACCATGACCAATCATCAATCCAACCACAAGAAACAGTAGTAGTTGACACTGATGCAAGATTGATTTGATTCATCTTCCTGTGTATTATTTTCAACATTGGTAGGGCTTTTATTGAAAATATATTGACATTATTCGAAAATTTACTATAATTTTCTGAAACTTGAAATACTATAAACGTGAAAAAAACTTTCATGTTCCTTTTGCTAATCACCATTCCACAATATTATTATTCTATGTTGCTGCCCTTGAAAAAAGTAAATGCTCATAGGCTAGTCCTTATACATCCATTTATTTGTTTTTGGAGGTGAGTTATTAATTTGTGGTTTTTTGTTTAGCATATAACATTTAACTACTTGTTGACATATAATGATACCACTTATTTTTCTAGTTTTAATTGAATCTTGCTTTTTCTTTTAGCTAACCATGACATTATAGTATTTGGGACTCTAGTCATTTTTATCTTCTCTATTCTTATTCTTGTGACTAGGGAATCTCATGTTTATGTGATAATAATACCGTGGATCCTGATGTTTGGTAACAATACAACTTTAAAAGCATATTTGAGTAGTGGTCAAGGTTTTAGCTAGGTGCTTGTATTTTTTCCATAGCATTCATTTTTAGATTACTTGCTACAGTTGTGTAGTTTATTTAAGTTCTTAGGTCATTACAAGTGATCATAAGTGGATTAAAACTTCAGGTTTTGACATTCTCTAAGTTCTTGCTTGCATATGGATTTTGATTCTTCATGTAGTACAAATCATTTGCTATTATGAGAATGGCCTGTTATACCCTACACTAGGTATAACTAAGGAGATCATGTCTCGAGGCCCACAGGTCCTAGACATGGAGTGCCGAGAGTCGGATGACTTCATCATGGCCTCAGAGGGCCCCTCTTTTCTTCAGTGCAACCTCTTTATTAGCAACAACAATGTCCATCCCACCAGCCTAGTCCTTCAGTAGCAGTAAGTCTTTCTCCATAAGGTAATGAGTCCGGGTGTCATGGTATGTATCGCTCTGATTCTTGAAGCACTTGAATATGTTGCATTGAATTCTCCTTCATTTCATAATGTTTTTTTGGAAATTATGTTCTTTGACTTGTTCATAATTGGAAGGGTGACATGATGCCCTAGTAAGTTGATCTCCCTTTAGGATGGGTTGCCACTGGGTTGGTTTGTGAAAGATCATCATCCATTCCTTCCATATTTACCACTTTCCATATTTATTCTTCTCATTTCCCCCTACCTTTGTTTGGGCATTTGGATTTGCCACACTAGGAAGGGTTGTACCTTGCCTTGTGGGAAGAAGGGGCTAAAGGCCCAGAGGGTAAAAGTAGCTGGAAAGAGTTAAAAGCCAAAGATGAACCTTTGATATGCTTCGCCTAGGGATTCCCATGAAAGCAGTAAAAAACTTCTTAGTAAGAAAAGGGAACCCATAAGATAGATAAACACTAAAGGTATTAGTTGGTGGATGGGAGGTCTCATCATGAACCGACCTATTATGACCATGGGCATGTAGTGGTATGACACTACCATCTATCTGGTCACCAAACCAGGGTAGTGTTTCTTGGTAGCATAGCCAAGAGAAAGGGGGTCTCATCACGAGCCAACCTTCTCATCTCCATGAAATGCTTGTGGATCATGCTGTCACCTCTGGTCACCAAGCTAGGACAATGTTCCTCAACTCTTCCCTTGAAGCATAAAAGAAAAGATCAAAAGCAGTAAAGCTAAGAATAAAAGGCAATGAATGTGCTAGGAAACAATGGCATCTATGACAAGGTGCAACTTGCCCTTTACAAAGGCACCCACAGGTGAGATTTACATTTGCCTGTTATCACTACACCCCATGTCCAAACACTTACCCCACACCACTTCATATACTTACATGACCTGGATTGGTTTTCACTTGGGAAACGCCCCAAACTTAAGGAGGATTAGCCCAATAGGACACCCTGAGACCTTTTGCAAACCTTACTTGTTAAATTGCATAACGTCTTTGAGCATTTGTATGGGTAAAGGGGTGTTTGATACACATGTTTGGGTAATTTAATTATTGGATGTGATTTACATGTTATGATCCCTGTGACTTATGAACCTCGGGAGGGCGTACTTGTTGTTGCTGCAGGACTTTGCTCGGTGGACAGGTACACATGGAGGAATGATTAGCTCAGACCTTCATGGCACTGAAAGCCCACAAATGGATGTTGTAACCCCAGCCAGGGGCAAGAAGACATTAGAGATTTGCACCAGGAAGAAAGAAGGACGTTGTCGTTGGAAACACCTTGGCAGGCCTAGACGCAGGGGGATTTTGCTTTTCCACCTGGACGTTGATCGTTGGGAGCCCAAGACATCACCTTTATGACCCTAGATGTCATCTAGAGCTAGGGTTTGCATTTTGAGGGCAATTGTGAGCTGATTGACACATGTGGGCATCATTCAGGGCCTTTGGAGGCCAAACGTTCTGCATCTGGAGCCTAACATTTCATCTTAGGAGCTCAACGTTGCCCTATAAGGGCATGATGTCACCCTTGGAGATGATTTTAGGGGTTAATTAATTTTATTTATGTAAAAAACTAGATTTTGATGTAATTTGGCCAGGTTGGTCTTTATTTGACCTAAAATTTATTAAAGGTCATTAGTTTTGTATAAATAGAGAGAAATAACTCTCATTTTTTCATCATCACTCATCACACAATAAGTGTGGTCTGAAATTTGCACCCTATTTGGGAGTTATTGGCTGAAATAGGGATGCACACTTGTCTTGGAGGCTAAAATTTGCAACTTGGATCATTTCTTGGTGAAGGTACTTGGCAGTCTAGGCTTTTATTGCTTGATTATTCTTGGTGAAGTAAGTAAATCTGCAATTTTTCATTTTATTTTGAATGGTTATGGTATATTTGCTTATTCATGTTAAATATTATGAAATTGCTTGCTTGACAAACCCTAGGAGTAAAGGACTTAAGTTACTACTTCTTTTCTCTTCATTTGCTAGACTTTACTAAGGTGATTTGACTTAGATAAACTTCTAAAGCCCTAAATACTAGCACTTTAGAAGCCATTGTCTAGTTGTTGTTGCTCTTAATACCTTTCAATAGTCTAAGAAAGATTTGCTAGGGCCTAAAATGGCTTACACTCTAGTGAATTTGTCTTTAGGGTTTGGATGTTTGAGGCCTTGAAGTGCCCACACCTCCTCCATCCACCTCTTCTCCTTAGACAAGTATAATCATTGTTGTTGCTACCTCCAAGTGAAAACCGTCATCTATTGACTCCATTGCCCCATAAATACACTAGTTCACTTGTTTTACTGAATGATTAATCAAACAAACACTCAAACTTTCTTCCTTGAAGCTTTTGCTAATTTCTACTAACCCTAAACCAGACTAATTCAGTAGTTATCTTGCTGCTGTTGCAAATCACTGCTACAACCATACTAATCTACACTAATTTGCTGCATACACTTACATAACTTGCACCTAACTCACTCAAAAATTGCTTGCGATAATTGCCAAACAATCTATTAGATAAATGCTAAGTTTACATGATGTTTCCTTGCAATTCTGAGGACCAGTGCTTGTTGTTGTTACAAAAGATTGCTACAACCATCTAACTGCAACAATTTCTCTGTAAAATTGACATTTAATGCTAGCTTGACACTGCCAAAATTGCTTGTGACAATTGATCATTATTCTGCCTAGTTAAAGCTACCTTTTCTTGTCTTTTTCAAGCAATTCCAAGGCATATTTTTTGCAGCTGTTATAAAATACTTATTGCTGTTGTAGAACTATTATATTGCTGCAATTTTATATCAACTAGCTTATTTTTCGAAGGTTCATGGTCTTACAAAGCACTAACATCATTTTTGTACTTGAAAGCTGCCATATTTTCTTTGTTGTCTTGTTCTGGGCAGGTATACTCCATGTTTACTTTTGCTTCATCCTTTAAAGACCTAAAGAACCTTTTGACTTGAGTGACCAGTGAGAGGGGGGTATTCTTGCATCCTTGCGTTAGTCTTATAAGCCCTTTAGGTCACTGGGGACGTCTCCCTTGGGGTAATCTTGATATACTCCTAAACAAAAAGGGGTTTCCTATTAAGGTGATAGTGATAGGTCACCCCTTTGTTACGTCAATCTTGTATCACTTGCCTTGGGATTTGGGCAAGTACAGATTGTGCGATAACAGAGCTCAAGGTATTTACCCCTGACTATGATCACATCTTCACCCCTATGTAGGATCACATCGATTATTGTCATTCAATCTATTGATGATCAATCTTGGTTTAGAGCTTTCTGTAATAAGCTTTCAACAATATGAGCTGGCTAGAGGTGCCTGGTTTGGGAATCTCCAAAGTTCGTTTATGTGGTTCTGTCAATATTTTGTGATCTATAATCTATGCTATTGGTGTTATTGATTCATCTACAACTGGGGGCAGTATTATAATGGGGATCTTTGCAATCTTATTACTATATAATGATGCATAGTGATGGATGCATCCTATTTAGTGATGGTTGGATCTTGTCTAGTATTGTTGTATTGTGTGCTTTATATTTTTATAGTTGTGTCATAAGAAAGAGAGATATAAGTATATGCTTTGTCAATGGTATGGGTTTGAAACCGACAAAATTTCAAGAAATGGGGAATCAACACACAGACTATAGTGGCATGTTATTAGTAGTACAATGTCAATACACTATTTATATTAGTATTATATATTCTTAGTTGAAACTTAATGCATATCTTTAATACATTATCAGGGTATTTTGAGATCTCTAGTTTTGACATTTTGAAACTTATTATAATTTTTTCCATTAATTTTAGATGTATGTTTACTTGTATGCTATCATTGGGCACTAGATTGTACTAATTACAGATTTTAAACTTATTTTTTCCAGGCTAATGTTGGAGAGATCTATGGAGGAGATTTAAATCTTTAATAAAAGAAAGTATGTTATAAAGCGGAAGTTGTAACTTGTATTACATTTTCACATATTCTTTTGCGGGTATGCAATTCTTTCTCTTCTGTCGTAAGTTAAGTGTTTGTTTACGTTTTTATATTGCTAAGTATCGGAAACAATGTGTGCATTGCAGAATTTGAGATAAATTCTTTCTCATGTAAGTTTTGTTTGTACTAGGAATAGACGAAGGTGTGGGCTGCTTTGACTTTAGATGTAAGGCATACTTTGTGGCCAAATGAAAGGATAAGTTTTGTGGGTTTTCAGATATTAATGAGGTATAACGTTTCTTCACAAGTATGTTAAAGAGATTCCACTGTAATTTTTCCTTGTCTTTCTCCCTAGTTTCAAATATTCTTTTTGTTAGGTTGGAAGTGGGGGTGATTTTGGGTAGGAAATGTTTCTAGCCTTGTGCCATGCATAAAGGAGTTGTGTTTACATTTATATAGTTAGATAGGATTTGTATTTTTAAATTTTGATGTATTTTAGTGATGTTTACTATCTTTTTATTGATTTTAAGAATACAAATTTATTTATTTTTCCAGATGTCTTGAAAACTACAATCTCAAGTAGCGAGTTATAGAAATGAAGAATCAGGAAAATAGTGACCTCTGAAAAGCACATGAAGACATCTCCATACTACAAATGGAAATCTCCATCCTAAAAAACATGCATGAAGAAATGAGATACCACCATGGCTCGATCAAAAAGGAAATGGAGTCTTGTGTTTAGGTGGTTCGAAAGAAAGAGAGGGTTCTCTTGCTTGTCGAAGTTGAAGAAAAAGTGCAGGTGATAATAACTGAGGAACGTCTTAGATGGAGAGGGAGTTCAAACTCATGGTGCGATGGTCACCCCCTCATTCCATCCCTTTGGATCCCATGGCCATGGGTCAATTGTTCCTCTACGATACCTTCATATGAAAGACATTAGCCTTCAGCAAGTTGGGATTGTTTTGGGGGTGGTGTTGGTGCCCCCTGACACTTTTCATTCAATTCAGGACCTTAGGGGACGTCTTAGAGATCATGGCTAAAAAAGGCAGCTTGCCTCCCTCCAACACAAGATCTTCCTCGATGTCAAACTCACCAGATCTTAGTGAGTTGAGATCAAACCCTCAGGGAATAGGTTATCACAACTATGAAAGAGGGTAAATGGGTAGTGATTTGAGAACTTAGGGAAGTGATCATGAACAATTCTGGGATATCTCCCCCCGCCCTTCGAGTGGTCTCACACTTTTTCCAAGTCACCTGAGTAGGGTGTTTTGTTTATATAACAAAATAAGAATGAGCCCTAAATATGGTTTAGGCTTTAGTGAAGAAGCCCATCACAAGAACGTGATAAAAATAATAACACAATACTTGAAATTATGAAAGAATATTTGAGACATGATTACAGTGGGATTCACCTCTCTTATATAGAGGTTCAGAGATGCAATATCTATTCAAAAGACGTGATATCTGTCCAAAACCCTAAAATCTAAAAATAACCTGAAAACCTATCTTTTAGCCTACATCACGAACGTGACTTTATTACAAAGGTAAGTCAGATATTCTAACACTCCCTCTTAAGGCTTACATCACTGAAAAAAAAACTCACTAAAAGCAAACACTTTGATTTCCAATACATTTATTCGAAAACTAAATACAAAAAAACCAAACATTCTTCGGATGCATGTTCTTTGAAAACAAGTTTTGAATTAGTAAGACTCCTTCAATGTTTTTGTATTCCTCTGAGAGGTATATTCTACTAGCTATTGGGCCTCTTAAAATGTGAACAATGCAAGTTATTTCGTGGGGTCATCAACGCTGTTAATATATGGTGGATCTTCAATAATGGATACATTTGTTGATTCTTTGAGCTTTCCTTTGAGGCCATTGGCGCAGGTTTTGCAATTAATGTGTATATGACATATTTTTCCACAGTAGTAAGACTCAATCTCAGTCTCACATGTCATTCTCTTTTCCATCATTTTCTTTGATTTTAGTGCAATCTCTAGCTGAGAACTCCTTTCGAATCTCCCACAATTGTGTTGGATTACTGAGAGGGGGGGCGAATTAGTAATAGTGTAATTATAATCCTTTTTCTTCAAATGTTATATCAATGTAGAATTATTATCCAATAATGAGCAGTAAGAAATAAACAATCACACACATACAGAGTACTCCAGTGTTTTACGTGGAAACCCAAATCGGGAGAAAACCACAGAATGCTTTTTCTTATATGTCTTGAAGAATTACATTCATTGGAAGCACCAACTTCCTTTGTTTTCCAGCTGCAACTGGAAGGAGGCTCCAACTCTCTAGTTTCTCAGGCTACAACCTGAGGGAAGCTCCAACTCCCCAATTCTCTGGCTACAACCAGAAGGAGGCTACAACCCCCAATGTTCTCCGGCTACAATCGAAAGATGGCTACAACCACCTGTCCTTGCCCCGTCCTGCCACTCTGAAGTAGAAGTAGAATGATGGAACCGCTGTCATATTATCACTTTGAGATATACCGCTGTAAACCTGTACCAATAAATTTGAACCATGCATCAACTTGTACCATAAACAAGTGCATCAACCATGCACCAAC